>JAHHZJ010000153.1:0-135123 GCA_021437245.1 Aegilops speltoides | reverse complement strand
TGCGTTCGAGGTTGATGCGCTGCCTAGGGCGAAGCGAGGTCGGCGACGATGGTGGAGCTCCAAGAGCAGCGCGCAAGGAAGGCGAAGAAGAGGAAGCGAAGGAAGGAAAGAAATGACCCTTGGTCCTATTTAAAAGGCAGCCGAGCTAGGTCAGCGCGTGGATCCCGGGCTGCTATTAAAGAAGGCGTTATAAAGGATAGAATTTCAGGATGACGTCATGCGGTTTCTGATGACGAGAAATAATGACGACATGGCGATTTACGGACAACGAAGATGTCAAGATACAAGCTTTGTGAAGGATTGACATGAACCATTTCAAATCAATCGGGGCCTAATGTTGGGATATTACCACTAGGTGTAAACCGGCCAGCTTGGGCGAGTTAATTCCGTTAGTGGTATAAGCGGAGAAAGGCCCAAGGCACGTAGTCGGTTTAGAACTTGTAGCCGTAAACCGGCCTGATGTATAACTTGTATTGTAAGTTAGGAATAGAGAGACCAACGGAATACAGTATGAACGGTTGGGACTCTATCGAACCGACAGGCGTCACTGTGTATATAAGGGGCGACCGGCTGACAGTTCAGGAGACATCCACAACTTCGAGCCTAAGCGAAGCTTATTTGCTCCTAGCCATCGAGACTACATCAATTCCATCACAACTAGGCGTGAGGCTTTTACCTTCATCGAAGGGGCGAACTAGTATAAAACCCTTGTGTCTTTGTGTCCGCTTTAACCCCCCGCAAGTAAACCCGTAGCGATGGCTCCACGACTAAGTCCTTACGCTAGGACATCTGCCGTGACAAATCCACGACACACCCGGTTCACTCGACCCTACTCTCTTTACTAAATCTTATGATGGTGAACTGTTTGTGTGCCAAATATATGTTAATGATATTATCTTTGGCTGTCTTGACCAGCGTTATAGTGATGAATTTGCATATATGATGAGTGAAGAATATCAAATGTCTATGATGGGAGAGTTGAAATTCTTCTTAGGTCTTCAAATTAAATCAGACAGCGCAATGGCATATTCATATCTTAGGAGAAATACCTCAAAGATGTCTTGAGGAAATTAGGCATGCAAGATTGCAAAAGGCGTCAAAATTCCTATGCCCACAAATGGCCATCTATGCATTGATGAAAATGGTATTGACTTGATCACAAGGTATACCGCTCCATGATTGGTTCTTTATTGTACTTATGTGCATCTAGGCGGATATAATGCTTAGTGTTTGCATGTGTGCCCGATTTCAAGCTGCCAGAAGGAATCACACCATAAGGCTGTGAAGCATATTCTTTGATATCTAGCTCACACACAACACTAGGATTATGGTACCCCAAAGGCTCTTTTGATCTCATTGGATATTACGACTCGACTATCTTTGGTGATCGTGTGGACCGCAAGTCAACATCGGCACTTGTCATTTCCTCGGACGATCTTTGGTGCGTTGGTCCTCAAAAAAGCAGAACTGCGTATCCTTTATCTGCTGAGGCTGAATACATTGCTGCTGGCTCTTCTTGTGCTCAACTGCTATGGATGAAGCAAACCCTCAAGGACTATGGCGTCAATGTGAAGAATGTGCCTCTCCTCTGCGACAATGAGAGTGCCATCAAGATTGCTCACAACCCAGTTCAGCACTTTCGAAGACAAAGCACATTCATTAAATCATCATTTTCTTCGTGATCATGTGTTGAAGGCGACATCGCCATCGAGCACGTGAAGATCGAAGAACAGCTAGCTGATATCTTCACTAAGCCCTTGGATGAGAAGAGATTTAGCAAGTTGCGGTGTGAGCTAAATATCTTAGAATCTTGAATGTTCTTTGAAAAGGACACACATCCTAACACTTATGCAAAATTGATGACTTAGATGTGCAACACATGAAGAAATGTTTTCTTCAATCAATGAAGAATAACACTCTAAGTGTGAGGAATTAATGAAGAATTTGATTCTCGAGAACCCTCGACAATTGTATGCGGTGTATAAAATCATCATTCTTATCTGATGGATCACGCCACCACAAAAAGTTGAAAATCTTCAATTTGAGTTTTTCCTCATTTTGAAATTCTTGATTTTTCAAATTCTTCAACTTTGCAAAATCTTCCTTTGGTTCCGTCGTTTTTCTTCATTGGCTATATATATATATATATATATATATATATATATATATATATATATATATATATATATATATATGTATATATATATATATATATATATATATATATGAGTTTATGTCCTCTACAACATTCACTTATAGCTATTTCTTCAAGTTGTTTTTTACGCTAAGTGAATGTGATGGGACCCTTCCCCTCTATGCAATACTCAACCCAATCTATTCACAAATTCTTCATATGCGTTCTATTTGAAACTCGTTCAAAATCTTCCACGGTGTCCTTGTCATTGAAGAAATTGCGAGCGAAACTTTAAAACAAATCTTATCCAAATTTTCGGTTTTGCCGATCAAACCGTTCTGCATCCGGCGATGCATTATTCTATTCATCACGATGGTACGCGATCTCAACTACACATTACATGGGTGACCGTGTCACGTGAAGGAGAAAGGGCGGGCATGTTAGTCCCAAAATCTTGAGCGAACAGTTTTTACCGTGTCTATAAATACCCTCTCCTTCCTCACTTCATTTACTTCGCTCGAGCTCCTCAAACCCTAAGCGCCGCCGCTTCTCCATCGTCGCCGGTGAGGAAGAGGTTCGCTGCCTCGACATCGTCGCCCGTCGTTGCTACCGCTGGTTGTGGAAATCTTCATTCCGCCGCCGCCGTAGCTATCTTCCTCTGCCAAGTTAGGGCGTGTGAGATCTAACTTTGACGAACTTCATCATTCTTCTCGATTAAATCGTGTTCTTCACCGGGTAATTAAAAGTTACTTTTATTACTCACTTTGATTCTCACACTTTCACTGCAAATCTTCAAAGGTGTTTATTCTTCAAATCTTCACACATATGAACACCTCACGAGATCATATGATCTTGAGCTGTTTCTCTAAGCAATCATTTTCTTCACGATTCCCTAATTGTGTGGATCTTGATCTGTACAACTCACGGAACCTAAGACAAGAGCGGCTTAGTGAAATTCCTCAAGGATCATCTGGTCAAATTCCTCAAAACATGTTCTTTTGAAAACCTTACGAGAGCATATGACCTCTCCAAATTCCTCGCACCTATACTCTGTTCACGTGTACTCATTCACAGGAGCGTAGTAATTCAAAAAATTCCCTCGCTTTACGCAAGATCATGGTGATGATATAGCAACAAGAGGGAGAATGTCCGTCCACGTGCCCTCGTAGGCCGTGGCGAAGCGTTAGCACAACGCGGTTGATGTAGTCGTCGTCTTCACGATCGACCGATCCAAGCACCGAATGTCGGAGCCTCCGAGTTCAGCCCGTTCAGCTCGATGATGATCTCGGCCTCCGATCCAGCCGAGCTCCGGAGATGAGTTTCGTCAGCACGACGGCATGGTGACGATGATGATGTTCTACCGGCGCAGGGTTTCGCCGAAACTCTTCGATGATATGACCGAGGTGGAAGATCTTTATCGGTCAAACCGCATAACAACATACGTTGTTCCCTTTGTCATCGGTATGTTACTTGCCCGAGATTCAATCGTCGGTATCCAATACCTAGTTCAATCTCGTTACCGGCAAGTCTCTTTACTCGTTACATAATACATCATTCCGTAACTAACTCATTAGCTACATTGCTTGCAAGGCTTATAGTGATGTGCATTACCGAGAGGGCCGGAGATACCTCTCCGAGCAATCGGAGTGACAAAACCTAATCTTGAAATCGCCAACTCAACATGTACCTTCGGAGACACCTATAGTACTCCTTTATAATCACCCGATTCGTTGTGGCGTTTGGTAGCACCAAAGTGTTCCTCCGTTTGGCAGGATTTGCATAATCTCATAGTTACGGGAACATGTATAAGTCATGAAGATAGCAATAGCAATATACTAAGCGATCAAGTGCTAGGCTAACGGAATGGGTCAAGTCAATCACATCATTCTCCTAATGGCGTGATCCCGTTAATCAAATGACAACTCTTTTGTCCATAGCTAGGAAACATAACCATCTTTGATAAGCAGGCTAGTCAAGTAGAGGCATACTAGTGACACTATGTTTGTCTATGTATTCACACATGTATTGTGTTTCCGGTTAATACAATTCTAGCATGAATAATAAACATTTATCATGAAATAAGGAAATAAATAATAACTTTATTATTGCCTTTAGGGCATATTTCCTTGAGTCTCCCACTTGCACTAGAGTCAATAATCTAGTTCACATCACCATGTGATTTAACACCAATATTCACATCGTATGTGATTAATACCAATAGTTCACATCATCATGTGATCAACACCCAAAGGGTTTTACTAGATTCAATAATCTAGTTCACATCGCTATGTGATTAACACCCAAAGAGTACTAAAGTATGATCATGTTTTGCTTGTGAAAGAAGTTTAGTCAGCGGATGCATCACATTCGAGCCGTGTGTATTTTACAAATATTCTATGTCTACAATGCTCTTGCGGAGCTACTCTAGCTAATTGCTCCCTACTTTTAATATGTATCGGTGAGACTTAGAGTCATCTGGATCGATGTAAAAGCTTGTATCGTTGTAACTTTTCGTGAGCTCTTTTATCACTTCCATTATCGAGAAACATATCCTTATTCCACTAAGGATAATTTTGACCAATGTCCGATGATCTACTCCTAGATCACTATTGTACTCCTTGCCAAATCGAGGCAGGTATACAATAGGCTTGGTCCATAGCATAGCATACATTTATAGAACCTATGATTGATGCATAGGGAATGACTTTCATTCTCTTTCTATTTTACTGCTTTGTGGTGATTTGAGTCTTACTCAATTTCATACCTTTGCAACACGAGCAAGAACTCTTTCTTTGACTTCCATTTTGAACTACTTCAAAATCTTGTCAAGGTATGTACTCATTGAAAATCTTATCAAGCGTCTTGATCTATCTCAATAGATCTTGATGCTCAATATGTAAGTAACTTCTCTGAAGTCTTTCTTTTGAAAGAACTTCTTTTAAACACTCCTTTATGCTTTGCGAATAATTCTACATTATTTCCGATTAACAATATGTCATTCACATATCTTTGTTGTAGTGCTCCCACTCACTTTCTTGTAAATACAGGCTTCACTAGTAAGTGCATACAAAACTATATGCTTTGATCAACTTATCAAAGTGTATATTCCAACTCTGAGGTGCTTGCACCAAATCCATAGATGGATCATTTGGAGCTTGCACATTTTGTTAGCACCTTTAGGATTGATGAAACCTTCGGTTGCATCATATACAACTCTTCTTTAATAAATTCATTAAGGAATGCAGTTTTGACATCCATTTGCGGATTTCATAAAATGTGGCAATTGCTAACATGATTCGGACAGACTTAAGCATCCATGCGAGTGAAAAATCTCATCGTATTCAAACCCTTGAACTTGTTGAAAACCTTTTGCAACAAGTCGAGCTTAGTGGATAGAAACACTACTATCGTTGTCCGTCTTCCTCTTGAAGATCCATTTATTTAACATGGCTTGCGATCATCGAGCAAGTCAATCAAAGTCCATACTTTGTTCTTATACATGGATCATATCTCAGATTTTATGGCCTCAAGCCATTTCGCGGAATCTGGGCTCATCATCGCTTCCTCATAGTTAGTGGGTTCATCATGGTCTAGTAACATGACTTCCGAGCAGTATTATCGTACTACTACAGTGCGGATTGTACTTTGGAAGACCTACAAGGTTTTGTAGTAACTTGATCTGAAGTTTCATGATCATCATCATTAGCTTCCTTACTAATTGGTGTAGGAATCACTAGAACTGATTTCCGTGATGAACTACTTTCCAATTCGGGAGAAGGTACAAATCACCTTATCAAGTTCTACTTTCCTCCCACTCACTTCTTTCGAGAGAAACTCCTTCTCTAGAAAGGATCCATTCTTAACAACAAATGTTTTGCCTTCGGATCTGTGATAGAAGGATTACCCAACATTTCCTTTGGGTATTCTATGAAGACGCACTCCTCCGATTTGGGTTCGAGCTTATCGAGGTTGAAAACCATTTTCATATAAACATCACAACTCCAAACTTTAAGAAAGCGACAATTTGGGTTTCTTGCTAAACCACAGATTCATATGGTGTCATCTCAGCGGATTTAGATGGTGCCCTTTTAGCGTGAATGCAGCTGTCTCTAATGCATAACCCCAAAACAATAGTGGTAAATCAGTAGGAGACATCATAGATCGCACTATATCCAATAAAGTGCGATTCTGACGTTCGGACACACCATAACGTTGGGGTGTTCCACGTGGCGTGAGCTGTGAAACTATTCCACATTGTTTTAATTGAAGACCAAACTCGTAACTCAAATATTCGTCTCGCGATCGGATCGCGAAACTTTATTTTCTTGTTACGATGATTTTTCCACTTCACTCTGAAATTCTTTGAACCTTTCAACTATTTCGGACTTATGTTTCATCAAGTAGATATACCCATCTGCTCAAATCATCTTGTGAAGGTCGAAAAATACGATACTTGCCACGAGCATCAACACTCATTGGATCGCATACATCGATATGTATTATTTCCAATAAGTCGGTAGCTTGTTCCATTGTTTTGGAGAAGCGGAGTTTTAGTCATCTTGCCCAAAAGGCACGGTTTGCAAGCATCAAATGATTCATAACCAAGTGATTCCGAAAATCCATCTTTATGGAGTTTCTTCATAAACTTTAATCGATATGACCCAAGCGGCGATTACCACAAATAAGTTGCACTATCATTATTAACTTTGCATCTTTTGGAATCAATATTATGAATATGTATCACTCGATCGAGATCCAACAAACTATGTTCATTGGGTGTATGACCATCGAAGGTCTTATTCATGTAAGCGAGAATAACAATTATTCTCTAACTTTAAATGAATAACCGTATACATAATAAACACGATCAAATCATGTTCGTGCTCAGCATAAACGACAAATAACATTTATTTAGGCAACACTAAACCGAAAGTATAGGGGGTGTGCGATGATGATCATATCAATCTTGGAACTACTTCCAACACTCATCGTCACTTCCCTTCAACTAGTCTTTGTTTGATACGTAACTCCTGTTTGAGTTACTAATCTTAGCAACCGAACAAGTATCAAATACTCGGGGCTACTATAAACACTAGTAAGGCACACATCAATAACTTGTATATCAAATATACCTTTGTTCACTTTGCCATCCTTCTTATTCACCAAATATTTAGGGCATTTCCGCTTCGGTGACCATTTCCTGCGATTATAGCACTTTCGGTTTGAGGCTTTGGTCCAGCTTTGGGCTTCTTCACGGGAGTGACAACTTGTTGCCATTCTACTTGAAGTTTCCTTTCTTTCCTTTGCCCTTTTCTTGAAGCTAGTGATCTTGTCAATCATCAACACTTGATGCTCTTTCTTGATTTCTACCTTCGTCGATTTCAACATCACGAAGAGCTTGGGAATCGTTTTCGTCATCCTTGCATACTATAGTTCATCACGAAGTTCTAGTAACTTAGTGATGGTGACTCTGAATTCATCAATCATTATCTTATCTCGGAAGATTAACTCCCTTGATTCAAGTGATTGAAGTACCTAGACAATTTGAGCACATGCTCACTAGTTGGCGATTCTCCTCCATCTTTTAGCTATAGAACTTGTTGGAGACTTCATATCTCTCAACTCGGGTATTTTCTTAAAATATTAATTTCAATTCCTGGAACATCTCATATGGTCCATGACGTTCAAAACGTCTTTGAAGTCCTGATTCTAAGCCGTTAAGCATGGTGCACTAAACTATCAAGTAGTCATCATATTGAGCTAATAAACGTTCATAACGTGCGCATCGCTCCTTGATAGGTCATCACCTAGCGGTGCACTAAGGACATAATTTTCTATGCAACAATGAGGATAAACCTCGGATCACGGATCCAATCCGCATCTTTGCTACTAACATCTTTCAACACAATTTTCTCTAGGAACATATAAACATATAAAGCAACAACGCAAGGTATTGATCTACAACATAATTTGCAAAATACTACGGGACTAAGTTCATGATAAATTTATGTTCAATTAATCATATTACTTAAGAACTCCCACTTAGGCAGACATCTCTCTAGTCATCTAAGTGATCACGTGATCAAATTAACTAAACCATGTCCGATCATCACGTGAGATGGAGTAGTTTCAATGGTGAACATCACTATGTTGATCATATCTACTATATGATTCATGCTCAACCTTCCGATCTCCGTGTTCGAGGCCATATCTGTATATGCTAGGCTCGTCAAGTTTAACACGAGTATTCGGCGTGTGCAACTATTTTGCACCGTTGTATGTGAGCGTAGAGCCTATCACCCGATCATCACGTGGTGTCTCGACCACGAAGAACTTTCGCATAGCGGTGCATACTCGGGGAGAACACTTCTTGATAATTAGTGAGAGATCATCTTGAAATGCTACCGTCAAACAAAACAGAATAAGATGTATAACAGATAAACATCATATGCAATCAATATATGTGACATGATATGGCCATGATCATCTTGCGCCTTTGATCTCCATCTCCAAAGTACTGTCATGATCTCTATCGTCACCGGCACAACACCATGATCTTCATCATCTTGATCTATATCAATGTGTCGTCACATGGTCGTCTTGCCAACTATTTCTCTTGCAACTATTGCTATCGCACACGATAAAGTAAAGCAATTATTTGGCACTTACATCTTATGCAACAAAGAGACAACCATATGGCTTCTGCCAGTTGCCGATAACTTCAACAAAACATGATCATCTCATACAACAACTTATATCTCATCACGTCTTGACCATATCACATCACAACATGCCTGCAAAAACAAGTTAGACGTCCTCTACTTTGTTGTTCCAAATTTTACGTGGCTGCTACGGGCTAAGCAAGAACCGTTCTTACCTACGCATCAAAACCACAGCGATAGTTCGTCAAGTTGGTGCTGTTTTAACCTTCGCAAGGACCGAGGCGTAGCCTCAGTTCAACTAAAGTTGGAGAAAGCAGACACCGCTAGTCACCTGTGTGCAAAACACGGCGGTAAAACCAGTCTCGTAAGCGTCTGCAATGTCGGTCCGGGCTGCTTCATCCAACAATACCGCTGAACCAAAGTATGACATGCTAGTAAGCGGTATGACTTGTATCGCCCACAACTCACTTGTGTTCTACTCGTGCATATAACATCAGCGCATATAACCTAGGCTCGGATGCCACTGCTGGGGAACGTAGTAATTTCAAAAAAATTCCTACATGCACGCAAGATCATGGTGATGATATAGCAACAAGAGGGAGAGTGTTAGTCCCACGTACCCTCGTAGACCGTGGCGAGCGTTAACTGTAGCGGTTGATGTAGTCATCGTCTTCACGATCCGACCGATCCAAGCACCGAGCGTCACGGAGCCTCCGAGTTCAGCACACGTTCAGCTCGATGGCGATCTTGACCTCCGATCCAGCCGAGCTACGGAGATGAGTTTTGTCGACCGACGACGGCTGGTGGCGATGATGATGTTCAAGCGGTGCGAGGGTTTCGCCTAAACTTCTGCTGACGATATGACCGAGGTGGAATATGGTGGAAGGGGCACCGCACCACGGCTAAGGAGCGATCCGTAGATCAACTTGTGTGTCTATGGGTGCCCCGCCCGTATATAAAGGAGCAGGGGGAGGCCGCCCGGCAAGGAGGCGCGCCAAGGGGAGTCCTACTCCCACTTAGGGAGTAGGAATCCCTCTTTCCATGTAGGAGTAGGAGAAGGGGAGAAGAGGAGGGGGAAGGAAGGGGCACCGCCCCCTTCCTGTCCTATTCGGACTAGGAAGGGGAGGTGTCTTGGCCCCTTCCTGCCTCCTTCCCTCTTCTCCCTCGAGGCCCATGTAGGCCCAATAACCCCTGGGGTTCGGTAACCTCCGTACTCGGTAAAATGCCGATTTCACGGAACTATTCGATGTCGAAACATAGGCTTCCAATCTATCAATCTTTATGTCTCGACCATTTGAGACTCCTCGTCATGTCCGTGATCACATCGAGACTCGAACAAACTTGGTACATCAAAACTTATAAACTCATAATAAAACTGTCATTGAAGCGTTAAGCGTGCGGACCCTACGGGTTCGAGAACTATGTAGACATGACCTAGAACCATTCTCGGTCAATAACCAATAGCGGGACACTGGATGCCCATATTGGTTCCTACATATTCTCTGAAGATCTTTATCGTTCAAACCGCATAACAACATACGTTGTTCCCTTTGTCATCGGTATGTTACTTGCCCGAGATTCAATCGTCGGTATCCAATACCTAGTTCAATCTCGTTACCGGCAAGTCTCTTTACTCGTTACATAATACATCATTCCGTAACTAACTCATTAGCTACATTGCTTGCAAGGCTTATAGTGATGTGCATTACGAGAGGGCCCAGAGATACCTCTCCGAACAATCGGATGACAAAACCTAATCTTGAAATCGCCAACTCAACATGTACCTTGGAGACACCTATAGTACTCCTTTATAATCACCCGATTCGTTGTGACGTTTGGTAGCACCAAAGTGTTCCTCCGTGCGGGATTTGCATAATCTCATAGTTCTGGGAACATGTATAAGTCATGAAGATAGCAATAGCAATATACTAAGCGATCAAGTGCTAGGCTAACGGAATGGGTCAAGTCAATCACATCATTCTCCTAATGGCGTGATCCCGTTAATCAAATGACAACTCTTTTGTCCATAGCTAGGAAACATAACCATCTTTGATAAACGAGCTAGTCAAGTAGAGGCATACTAGTGACACTATGTTTGTCTATGTATTCACACATGTATTGTGTTTCCGGTTAATACAATTATAGCATGAATAATAAACATTTATCATGAAATAAGGAAATAAATAATAACTTTATTATTGCCTCTAGGGCATATTTCCTTCACTCATGTCCGCTGCTGAATCACTAGGTTCTCATCAACTTAACTCATTTGCAGCGTTCCTCGAAGAAAAACTGCATACTTCTTCAGAGTGTTCAATTGTTTAAATTCCTCGTCTGAAGAATATGGCAGACGGTAAGAAGCCGTAGAAAGGAGGAAAGAAACATGAGGTTATGACTGTGTTTGAAATCCCTGAGGAAATTTATGCTGGCTATTGCACACCTGATGAAGCAAAATTTGGCAAAGAAAACAAAAATCGATTGCAAGGTGCGCATCTGAGAAGATTGAACGGAGATGGGCAAGGGAATGGAGGGAATACAGATATGTGACTCCAAAGTACATGAAGAAATTCACCCTCAATCCTCCATGCCCAAGAGCTCCATTGGCACCTGGCCAAGTAGCTGACCCCACCAGCATCAAGCGTGGTGAGGACTTTCCTGAAGAATGGGCTAAGCGCCAAGCTAAATTGGCAAGACAAGCCAAGGAGGCAGTGAAGAAATTCAATGAGGATTCTGCCACTGCTGCTGCTACTGAGGCCTCGGTCAAGCCGAAGAAATCCATGCCAAAGAAGCCTGCTCGTAAGCCAAGTGCTTCACCAACAGCGCCCTCACGGCCAAGTTCCTCAGCAATGCCCTCACGGCAAATTCCTCCTGCGCTCTTTGCTCCACCAAAGTCCTCGGCTCCTGTGCATCGGCTACATGTCAAGGACTACGAGTTTCTCGATTGCCTCACAGTGTTTCATGAGTTCCTTAGCTGCACCTATTTCCTCATCGGGCCCCCTGCTTGTTGAAGACTAAAGCAACAGTGGGCCAGTCCTCGGCCAAGTCCAAAGAAGAAACAGGTCGCATTCCATGTGCCCTCTGGTGATGAAGCTTCTGATGATGAACTTGCAGAAATCATCAAAGACAGACAGGTGAAGGCCGCTAGAGCCAAAGGCACATCTGTGCCACTGCTTTTGGATCCGAAGAAAATCCTCGATTACATTGATCTCTGGCACAAGGATCCAAACACCCCAATGCCTGATTTTCCTCTGAATCCTGGCCAAAGTCACATGCTGACCCATTTCATCACTCAAGAGAAATGGAAGTTTGAAAAGGCAAGAGAGATCAAGAAAGCTCGATCGAGAAAGAAGCTCACGAAGAAAAATGTTGTCAGAATGACACCTGACGAACTTCTCAAAGCTCAGTCTGAAATTCAAGCCCTCAGCAAAGACTTTGATGCCTACTATGCTGATTGGCAAGGAGACCAAGTGAGATTCATCAATCTGACGAAGAAATTCACAAATGTTGCAGCCCCAACACAACAAGAAAACCCTCGGTCTGAGACTCTGCTCAACTATTTGAAGAACATGCCGGCACCGTTGATGATTTTCAGCTGCTTTGAAGAAAATGCTAGTTCGAGGGCTCTTGAAGAAATTCCAGCCATTGAAGAAAGCGCGGGGCATCCACTAGTGGTGCGCTGAAAAGCTGAAGAAATCAGAACAAGCGCATCGTTCGCTGAAAAAATCAACGATTCCTCGGCTCCTCCGTGCCTACACCAACTCAATTCTTCCATCGCCTATGAGGTGAAGAACACCAAAGGCTGCGAGCGGTATAGTGAAGAAAAGGAAGGCATCGGTTGCGTCAAATTTTTGAATGCGAAGAAGATGAAGCCAATGACCAGCTCACTTGAAAATCAATTGATGTTGTTCCAATTTCCTCCATGCCATCAAAGGACCTTGTTCCTTTTGGAGAAACTATGTGATCCCAAGCGGATCGATGAAGAAAATCATTACTGGCCAGCCGTCGAGGCAGTTGATGAAAAATTGAAGTGGGCATCCCTTCATGCGGTCATTTCCTCACCTATGCCTCGGTTCACAGTGAAGAGGCTGGTGTTGAGAAATTGAAGATGTAGATGTGGATATAGGATGCACCACACCTGTGATGAATGATGACTTTTGGGAAAGTCAGCATCCCAATACTCCTCTCTTCACACCTATCCAACAGATTCCTTAGTCCCCTGCACCAACAGTTCAACTGGGCTCTGAAGAAACTCATCCCACTCCCTCTGTTCATGAAGAAATTCCAGCCACTAGTGTTGAAGAACCTGCTGCTGCTAATCCTCAGGTTGCACAAGAAGAGGAACCAGAAATTCCTCAGCCTGAAGAACCTGAGCTCGCGATTCCTGACGTTGTGATGCAACTCACTGACATCCCTCTGCCAAAGCCAAAGAATCCGTTCTCAAGCAAACATAAGTTCAAGGCTGAAGACTTCTTTGGCGAGCATGTATTCTTCACTGACTACAACCCCTATGATTCTGCTCGCATAATGAAGAGGCGTTTCTGGACTGCTGGTCAAGCCAACTTCTATTCCTCAGTGCTGTTTGACAAAGACAAAATCTTCGATCATGAACATATTCCTCACGTGGACATGGAATCTCTGCCATGCTTCGAGCCAGTCCTCAGTGTTCTTCATGATGCAGGATTACTGAATTTCTGCACTGACATTTGCGATTGGAATGAAGAACTAATTCTTCAGTTCTACGCGACACTGAAGATGTCAACTCATGGGTGTTGGATTGGATGACTGAAAACACTCACTACAAGGCACTAGCAACTGAATTAGTTCGTATCCTTCCTCTCGATCCTCCCCATGGCGATTACCGTTGCATCTCGGTGACCACTGAGCCGACAAATCACTATATGCAAGTGCTCATGAAGCCTTTGAAGCTGCAGGCAGGCCCACAGAACCAAATTCCTCGTCAAGGAATTACTCTATGTGCCTCGAGCTGTCTATCGCATTACAGCGAAGACAATGAGTCCTATCAAAGGCCACGACTCAAATGATGAAGAAGTCGTTGGCATCATGAAGAATATGCTTTTCAACATCATTCATGGCGTTCTGTCAACTTCCATGATTTCTTCATGAGGACTCGGCAAATGTTGCTATGTCACCATTCAATTGAAGCCCTATCGCCTTGGATTATGAGATTCATCGAGGCTAGATCTTCCTTTGAATTACAAAGTGACACTCTGAACCACGGTAGCTACTTGCCTCCCATTGAAGTCCTCAAGCGGACGGTATCATCGACTAATGATAAAGGCAAGGCATTTTGCTGCGATCGATGAAGGCATTCGTCCATTGGATGGTCAATTTACTTTGGTTGCATCTTACTCTACCAATGATGACTACCACACATGACCTTTGCCGCAAATACCTCAGCCAAGCAAAATCCTCAAGCCCACGGCACCAGGTGATGGTGAGTAGTGAAGTTACTCCTCGGTCTTCATCGGAAGGTTGATCGCAATCACAAATGGGTAAGCGTCGGTTTGGTGCACTTCTTCACAATATGACCTCAACACACAATGCACGTGAAGAAGAACCAATACTACCTTCATGAAACCTTCAACCACTTTGGGCTGTCCTCACTCATGTCTATAATATTTGAAGAACTGAAGACTATGGGTCTCAACGAAGAATTTGGTGATGCGCACCTCCTCGAAGAAATTCAAGAGGGTCAAAGTTCCTCCACGGTGGCCAGCTCTTATTCTTCATCGTGACAGCGATGAGTATGAAGATTTGGGCGACAACTGCGGCGAGCCACTGCTACAACAAACAACCCCGACAACCTTGGCGCTCCTCCATCGACTTGAAATTCTTGAGGCGTTAGTCCTCGATTTCAAACCCTTTGGTCATTTGATGACAAAGGGGGAGAAATCTGAGTTAGTCTTCAAGAGGGTCTATATTAAGGGCATTTTTTAAGTTACAACTCTCGTTCTTCTGAAACTTTTATTTGGATCAAGCTGTAATCTTAAACCCGATGGTGCGCTGATACTTTTGTTGCACTATGCTCTGATACTTTTGATGCTTTATTCGGCATGCTTATTCCTCGTCAATGATATTGCACGCATGCTGAATTTCATCAGGCACCATATTTCATCATGCATTTCAAATTCTTCATATTATATATCAAATCGTGTATGAATTACAAGATATAGGGGAGATCTCCATGATTCAACTCTTCAAATGTGCATTGCCTCAAGCAAATTCCTCACTATGCACATCTTGGGGAGTTCTTCTATATCTTGCAATCAAATTCCTCAATATCGTATTTACATTTCATATGTTTATCCCGTTGAAAACTTAACCTATATTGTCATCAATCACCAACAAGGGGAGATTGTAAGTGCATCTAGTGCCCTTAGTGATTTTGGTGTATTGAAGACTTATAGGTTAAGGGACTAATCTTTTGTGAGTGTACGCAGGTCTATAAGTCTATGAGGAGTTTGATATTTGCGAGAAAGTCGACCCTAAAAATGAAGTTCTTGATTGAAGACTTTGATATTCGAAGACTTTACGAAGACTTTGAAAGTGAAGAAATTGGTGTGACCTTGAAGACTTGATATTCATTTGAGGAACATGAAGCATGAAGACTTTTGTTTTCGTAGTTTCATTTTCTCTTTCTTGAGTCATAGGAAACACCGTCTTGTTAAAGGGTTAGAGGAAATACTAAGGAAAAATTTCCATGTGATCCTCAACTCAAAATCCTACACCTACCAATCCCTTGAGTGAAGCCTTTGGAAATCTCATACAGGTCAGTCACTTTCTTGATGACAAAGATGAAGTTCTTACAGTCATTTGAGAATTTATCTGTTGAGGAGTTAGGAATTCGCCGGTCTGGTGCCTACGATGAGAATTTGATAGTCAAATTTCCGACCGTTCTTTGTCTTCGCGTGCCAGCTGTCCCAAAATATCTTATCCACCTAACGGTCATATCATTGAAGGGCATTTATGTCTTATCATGCGGGCTGCTCCTAGGCTATAAATAGCCGCCCCTACAACCACTAGCTGGTTGGCTGCTCGAGAAGAACTTGACACTTGTCATTTGAGACAACCCATCCTCAGGGGACTTTGAGCGAAAATCATCAAGTGAGAAAACCCAAAACCAAACCCCTACAAACCCAAAGTGATTGAGCATCAGAAGAAATTGATCTGCGTGGATCCGGCGCTTATTACCTTTGAAGGCGTGCTTCTTCCAGACGGTTAGGCGTCATGGTCTAGAAACATCAAGAGGAATTGTGGATCGCCAAGTGACCAAGTCATGAAGGTTTGGAAATCGCTGAAGACTTACCACGAGTGATTGGACGAGTCTGCGTGGCCTTAGTTCAAGGAGAATCTGGTGAGGGTAGGGTGTCTGAGCTGCAGCTCAGCGATGGATGTCAGGGAATGCGTGTCCTCGAGTTTCAATACTCGGCCGCTCAACCTGACGTACAAGCCGAGGCAATGACTGGGCTGGTCTACCAAATCATTGTCTTCACCAACTTTGTTGGTTCTATTTCCTCAACCCTTTCATTTCCTCATTCTTGTGTTGAGTGTTTGTTCATATCATGTTTGAAGACTTTGACTGAAGACTTTCTCAATTTCCTCTGTTCAATTTCTTCAGTCTGTTTGTCTTCATCTTGTGTTATCCTGTGATTACGCTTTCTATACTCTGTGCTAGTCTTTAGTTCATCATGATGACCATGCTTGTATTCTGTTATGCTTACTTCTGAGTACTTATTCCGCTACTAGTAGTTCTTCGCTAAGGAATTTCCTCACCGGCAAATTCCTCAGTAAAGAATTCATAAAAATCACCTATTCACCCCCCTCTAGTCGATATAACGCACTTTCACATATATATATATGAGTTTATGTCCTCTACAGCATTCACTTATAGCTATTTCTTCAAGTTGCTATTTCTGCTAAGTGAATGTGATCGGACCCTTCCCCCTCTATGCTATACTCAACTGAAAGTCGTTATATCGACTAGAGGAGGGTGAATAGGCGATTTTAGATTCTTCATGAGGAATTTGCCGGTGAAAATTCCTTAGTGAAGAACTAGTAGCAATGAATAAGTACTCGTAAGTAAGCATAACAGAATACAAGCATGGTCATCATGATGAAATGAAGACTAGCACAGTGAGTTTAAGCGTAATCACAGGATAACACAAGATGAAGACAAACAGTCAAGAAATTGATCTGAGGAAATTGAGAAAGTCTTCAATAAGTCTTCAAACACAGTATTAACAAACACTCAACACAAAGAATGAGTTGAAATGAAAGGGTTGAGGACAATAGAACCAACCCGAGCGGCTTAACATTGGTGAAGACAATGATTTTCAGAGACTAGTTCCAACCGCATCAGCTTGTAATAGCCTCCTGTTGGAGCGGCCGAGTATCTAAACTCGAGGACACATAGTCCCTTGACACCCAACAGTTGCCAGATCCTCATCGTATTCTCCTTGAACTAAGGTCACATGACCATGAATCAATCACTGTGGTAAGTCTTTAGGCGATTTCCAAACCTTCACAGACTTGGTCATTCGGCTTGATCCACAAATCTCTTGGATGCTCAGACCATGACACCTAACCGTCTCGAAGAAGCACAGCCTTCAAAGGTAATAAGCGCCGGATCCACGCAGGATCAATTTCTTCAAGATGCTCAATCACTCTGGGTTTGTAGGGGTTTGGTTTTGGGACTGATGATTTTCGCCAAAGTCCCTCGAGGATGGGTTGCTCTCAAATGACAAGTGTCAAGTTCTTCGGGAGTAGCCAACCAGCTAGTGGTTGTAGGGGCGGCTATTTATAGCCTAGGGAGCAGCCCACATGATAAGACATAAATGCCCTTCAATGATATGACCGTTAGGTGGATAACATATTTTGGGATGTAGCTACAAGACAACGAAAGAACGATCGTGACACTCAAATTCCTCAGGCTATCATGTTCCTCATCGTAGGCAATTCAAGACTGGCGAATTCTTAACTCCTTGCAGAACAAATTCATCACGGACGGAAGAACTTCGTCTCTCAGTGACTGAGCTGGTATGAGATTTCCAAAGGCTTCACTCAAGGATTGGTAGGTGTTGGATTTTGAGTTGAGCATCACATGGAAATTTGTCCTTAGTATTTCCTCGGCATTTAACAAAGACGGGTGTTTCCTATGACTCAAGAAAGATAAATGAAACTACGAAAACAAAAGTCTTCACGCTCATGTTCCTCAAATGAATACCAAGTCTTTAAGGTCACACCAATTTCTTCACTTTCAAAGTCTTCAGAAAGTCTTCGAATATCAAAGTCTTCATCAAGAACTTCATTTTAGGGTCGATTTTCTCTCAGAATATCAAACTCCTCATAGACTTATAGACCTGTGTACACTCACAAAGATTAGTTCCTTAACCTATAAGTCTTCAATACACCAAAATCACTAAGGAGCACTAGATGCACTTACAATCTCCCCCTTTTTGGTGATTGATGACAATATAGGTTAAGTTTTCAACGGGGATAAATGTATGAAGTGTAAATACTCGATATTGAGGAATTTGATTGCAAGATATAGAAGAACTCCCAAGATGTGCATAGTGAGGAATTTGCTTTTGAGAAATGCACATTTGAAGAGTTGTATCAAGGAGATCTCCCCTATATCTTGTAATTCATACATGCATTTGATATATAATATGAAGAATTTGAAATGCATGATGAAATATGGTGCCCGATGAGATTCAAGCATGCGCAATGTCATTAACGAGAATAAGCATGCAAAGCATAATGCAACAAAAGTATCAATAGATCCATCTTGTCGGTTTAAGATTACAACTCGATCCAAATAAAAGTTTCGTAAGAATGAGCGTTGTAACTTAAAAAATGCCCTTAATATAGACCGGCTTGAAGACTAACTCAGATTTCTCCCCTTTGTCATCAAATGACCAAAAGGTTTGAAATCGAGGACTAACGCCTCAAGAATTTCAAGTCGATGGAGGCGCGCTGTTGTCGGGGTTGTTTGATATAGCAGGTGGCTGCGCAGTTGTCGCCCAAATCTTCATTCTCACTTGTCATGTGATGAAGAATAAGAGCTGGTCACAAAGGAGGAATTTTGACCCTCTTGAATTTCTTCTGAGGAGGTGCGCATCGACCAAATTCTTCCTTGAGACCCATAGTCTTCGGCTTCTTCAAATATATAGACATGAGTGAGGACAGCCTCTGAAAGGGTTGAAGGTTTCATGAAGGTAGTATTGGTTCTTCTTCATGCATTGTGTGTTGAGGTCATATTGTGAAGAAGTGCACCAAACCGACACTTTACCCATTTTGATGATCAACCTATGATGAAGATCGAGGAGAATCTCGATGAAGCCACCATCACCCCGGTGTGCCGTGGGAACTGAGGATTGCCCATCACCCCAGGTGCCGTGGCTGTTGAGGATTTTGCCATTTGAGGTATTTATGCGAGAGTATGGCAGAGTCGCCATTGGTAGAGTAAGATGTAGCCTTGTGAAATTGACCATCCAATGGACGAATACCTTCATCGATCCAAGCAATTGCCTTGCCTTTATCATCATTTGATGAAACCGTCCGCTTGAGGACTTCAATGGGAGGCAAGTAGCTATGGTGGTTCAGTGTCGACTTTGTAATTCAAAGGAAGATCTTGCCTCGATGAATCTCATAATCCAAGGCGATATGGCTTCAAATGAATGGTGACATAGCAATATTGCCCAGAGTCCTCATGAAGAAATCATGGAAGTTGACAGGAACGCCATGAATGATGTTGAAAAGCATATTATTCATGATGCCAACGACTTCTTCATCATTTGAGTCGTGGCCTTTGATAGGACTCATTGTCTTCGCCGAATGCGATAGACAGTCCGAGGCACATAGAGTAATTCCTGACGAAATTTGGTTCGTGGGGCCTGCCTGTGCTTCAAAGGCTTCATGAGCACTTGCATATAGTGATTTTTCGGTCGGTCACCAGTCACTTTGTGAGGTGCAAGCGTGCCTTTGTCATGGGGAGGATTGAGAGGAAGGACACAAAACAATTCATTGGTGCCTTATAGTGAGTGTTTTCAGTCATCGATCCAACACCCATGAGTTGACATCTTCAAGCGTCTCGATGATATGCGTTGTAGCGTGAGGCGAAGAATGATATATTCATTCCAATCGCAGATGTCAGTGCAGAAATGGAGTAATCCTGCATCGTGAAGAACACTGAGGACTGGCTCGAAGCATGGCAGAGGTTCCATATCCACGTGAGGAATATGTGCATGATTGAAGATTTTATCTTTGTCAAACAGCACAGAGGAATAGAAGTTGGCTTGACTAGAAGTCCGGAAACGCCTCTTCCTTATGCGAGTAGAGTCATAGGGGTTGTAGTTAGTGAAGAATACATGCTCGGCAAAGAAGTCTTCAGCCTTGAACTTCTGTTTGCTTGAAAATGGATTCTTTGGCTTTGGCAGAGGGATGTCGATTGAGTTGCATCACCACCTCTCAGAATCATGAGCTCGGGTTCTTGAGCCGAGGAATATCTGGTTCCTCTTCATGTGCAACTTTGAGGATCAAGACGTGAGTTCTTAAGCACTAAGCGGCAATGTCTTCATGCATGGATGGAGTGGGTTGAGTTTCTTGAGCCCATTTGAACTGTTGGTGCAAGGGGACCGAGGAATCTGTTGGATGGGGAAGAGAGGAGTATTGGGATCTTGACTTTCCCAAAGTCATCATTCATCACGTGTGGTGCATCCTATATCCATCTTCATCTTCAATTTCCTCAACACCAGCCTCTTCACTGTGAACTGAGGCTTAGGTGAGGAAATGATTGGCGTTGAAGGATTTCGTCACTTCAATTTCTTCATCAATCTACTACGTGAAGGCATAGAGAATGATTTCCTTCATCGAGATCCGCTTGGGATCTCATAGTCTTCTCAAAAGGAACAAGGTCCTTTGATGGCATGGAGGAAATTGGAACAGCATCAATAGGATTTTCTAATGAGCTGGTCATTGCTTTCATTTTTCTTTGAAGAGAAGAATTTGGCGCAGCTCATGCCTTCCTTTTTCTTCACATCGCAGCTCACTCTGCAGCCTTGATCTTCTTCACATCGAGGCGATGGAAGAATTGGAGTTGGTGTAGGCGCGGGAGGAGTGAGGAATCTGTTCATTTTCTTCAGCGCAACTAATGCAGCTTGCCTCGATCTCTTCGATTTCTTGAGCGCACCACTAGTGGATCCTCAGCAATTTCTTGGTGGCTGGAATGGAGTCATCAGCCTGAACTAGCATTTTCTTCAAAGCAGTGAATATCATCAGCCAGTCTTGGCATGTTCTTCAGCGGAGCGAGTCTGACTGAAGATTTTCTTGTTGCGATGGGGCTGCAACATTTGTGAATTCTTCGTCGAGTTACTGAATCTCACTTTAGCTCCTTGCCAATCAGCATAGTAGGCATCAAAGTCTTTCTTGAGGGCTTGAATTTCAGATCGAGCACGGAGAAGTTCCTCGGTGTCATTCTCGACAATTTTTTCTTGAGGAGCTTCTCCTTCAGATTGAGCTTTCTTGATCTCTCTTGCCTTTTCAAGCTTCCATTTCTCTTCAGTGATGAAATGGGTTAGCGTGTGACTTTGACCAGGAGTCAGATGAAAATCAGGCATTGGGGTGTTTGGATCCTTGTGCGAGAGATCAATGTAATCGAGGATTTTCTTCGGATCCAAAGCGAAGGTACGGATGTGCCTTTGGCTCTAGCGGCCTTCACCTGTATGTCTCTGATGATTTCTACAAGTTCATCATCAGAAGCTTCATCATCAGAAGGCACATGGAATGCGACATGTTTCTTCTTTGGACTTGGCGGAGGACCTCGTCCAGCTGTTGCTTTGGTCTTCAAAAGTGTGGGGCTGATGAGGAAATTGGTGCAGTGAGAACTTCTGAAACACCAGAGGCAATCGAGAAACCAGCAGTCCTTTGACATGTAGCCGATGCGGGGAGCCGAGGACTTTGAAGGAGTATTGAGGACTTTGGTGGAGCAATAGTAGTGTGAGGAATTTGCCGTGAGGGCATTCTTTGTGGAACTTGGTGTGAGGCGCTATTGGTGAAGCACTTGGCTTATTAGCAGGCTTCTTTGGCATGGATTTCCTCGGTTTGACCGAGGCCTCGATGCTTGATGGCGATGGCGAATCCTCATTGAATTTCTTCACTGCCTCCTTGGCTTGTCTTGCTAATTTAGCTTGGCGCTTAGCCCATTCTTCAGGAAAGTCCTCACCATGTTTGATGCTAGTGGGGTCAGCTTCTTGGCCAGGTGCCAATGGAGCTCTTGGGCATGGAGGATAGAGGGCGAATTTCTTCATGTACTTTGGAGTGACATATCTGTATTCCCTCCATTCCCTTGCCCATCTCCATTCAATCCTCTGTATGCGCACCTTGCGCTGATTTTTGTTTTCTTTGCCAAATTTTGCTTCATCAGGTGTGCAATAGTCGGCATAAATTTCCTCGGTGATTTCAAGCAGATCATAACCTCGAGTTTCTTTCCTCCTTTCTGCAGCTTCTTCACATCGCCATATTCTTGATTGAGGAATTTGAACAATCGAATTCTCTGAAGAAGTATGCAGTTTTTCTTCAAGGAATCTGCAAATGAGTTAAGTTGATGAGAACCTAGTGATTCAGCGATGAACATGAGTACACTGTGAGCAGTATAGGTGCGAAGAATTTGGAGAGGTCATATCGTTCTCGGAAGGTTTTTGAAAAGAACAAGTGTTGAGGAATTTGACGGATGAACCTTGAGGAATGTCACTAAGCGTTCTTGTCTTAGGTTCGAGTTATGCAGATCGAAGATCCACACAATTAGGAATCTTGAAGAAAATGATTGCTTAGAAAACAGTTCAAGATCATATGATGTGTGAGGTGTTCATATGTGTGAAGATTTGAAGAATAAAACCTTTGAAGATTTTCAGGAAAGTTTGAGAATCAAAGTGAGTAAAAAAGTAACTTTTAATTACCGAAGTGAAGAACACGACGAACTGAGAAGAACAGATGTGAAGTTAAATCGAGTTAGATCTCCACGCCCTAACTTGGCGAGAGGAAGACAGCTACGGCGGCGTGAGTGAAGATTTCATGATCGGCGTGAGTCTGACAGCGGCGACGAGGTCGAGGCAATGAAGCTCTTCCTCACGGCGATGATGGAGTAGCGGTGGCGCTAGGGTTTGAGGATCTCGGCGAGAGAGAGCGATCGGCGGAGTAAATGAAGTGAGGAAGGGAGAGGGTATTTATAGACACGGTAAAAACTGTTTGCCGAAGATTTGGGACGAGCGTGCCCCTGCCCTTTCTCCTTCTCGCGACATGTGTCACCCACGTACTGTGTAGTTGAGATCGTGTACGATCGTGGGTGAATAGAATAATGCATTGTGGGATGCGGAACGGTTTGAGCGACAAAACTGAAAATTTGGATAAGATTTGTTTTAAAGTTTCGTTCGCAATTTCTTCAGCTGACAAGGACTCAGTGAAGATTTTGAACGAGTTTCAAATAGAACGCACATGGAGAATTTGTGAATAGATTGGGTTGAGTAGCATAGAGGGGGAAGGGTCCGATCACATTCACTTAGCAGAAAAAATAACTTGAAGAAATAGCTATAAGTGAATGTTGTAGAGGACATAAACTCATATATATATATATATATATATATATATCCAATGAAGAAAAAAAGCAGCGGAAGCAGTGAAGATTTTGCAAAGTTGAAGAATTTGAAAAATTGAAGAATTTCAAAACGAGGAAAACTCAAATTGAAGATTTTCAACTTTTGTGGTGGCGTGACCCACCGTATAAGAATGATGATTTTAGACACGCGTACAATTGTCGTAGGGTTACGAAATCAAATTCTTCATTAATTTCTTCACACTTAGAGTGTTATTCTTCATTGATTGAAGAAAACGTTTCTTCATGTGTTGCACATCTAAGTCATCAATTTTGCATAAGTGTCGGGGTGTGTGTCCTTTTCAAAGAACATTGAAGATTCTAAGATATTTAGCTCACACATAACTTGCTAAATCTCTTCTCATCCAAGGGCTTAGTGAAGATATCAGCTAGTTGTTCTTCAGTCTTCATGTGCTAGATGGAGATGTTGCCCTTCAACACATGATCACGAAGAAAATGATGACGAATCTAAATGGCCTTTGTCTTCGAGTGCTGAACTGGGTTGTGAGCAATCTTGATGGCACTCTCATTGTCGTAGAGGAGAGGCACATTCTTCACGTTGACGCCATAGTCCTTGAGTGTTTGCTTCATCCAAAGCAGTTGAGCACAGCATGAGCCAGCACAATGTATTCAGCTTCGCGATGAAGCGGTGATCGCGATTCTGTTTCTTGAGGACCAACGGACCAAAAGATCGTCAGGAAATGACAAGTGCCGATGTTGACTTGCGGTCCACACGATCACGAGATAGTCGAGTCGAGAATATCAATGAGATCAAAAGCGAGCCCTTGGGGTACCATAATCCTAGTGTTGGTGTGTGAGCTAGATATCGAAGAATATGCTTCACTGCCTTATGGTGTGATTCCTTGGTGCAGCTTGCAATCGGGCACACATGCAAACACTAAGCATTATATCTGGCCTAGATGCACATAAGTACAATAAAGAACCAATCATGGGCGGTATACCTTGTGATCGAAGTCAATACCATTTTCATCGATTGCATAGATGGCCATTTGTGGGCATAGGAATTTTAGCGCCTTTGCAATCTTGCATGCGAATTTCCTCGATTACATCTTTGAGGTATTTCTCCTGAGATATGAATATACCATTGCGCTGTTGACGAATTTGAAGACCTAAGAAGAATTTCAACTCTCCCATCATAGACATTTGATATTCTTCACTCATCATATAGGCAAATTCATCACTATAACGTTGGTTAGTACAGCCAAAGATAATATCATCAACATATATTTGGCACACAAACAGTTCACCATCATAAGATTTAGTAAAGAGAGTAGGGTCGAGTGAACCGGGTGTGAAGCCATTCTTCACGAAGAATTCCATCAATGTATCATACCACGCCGAGGGCTTGCTTGAGAGCCATAGAGGGCCTTATTAAGTCTGAAGACTTTGTCGAGGATTCTTTGGATCTTCAAAACACAGGGGTTGAGCAACATATACTTCTTCCTCAAGCTTACCATTGAGGAATGCACTTTTCACATCCATTTGATATAAGATGATATCATGATGGTTAGCGTAAGCAAGTAATATCTGAATAGCCTCAAGTCTAGCAACATGTGCAAAAGTTTCATCGAAATCAATTCCTTGACTTGTGTAGCCTTGAGCTACCGTCATGCCTTATTCCTCACCACAAGGCCATTTTCATCTTGCTTGTTGCGGTAGATCCACTTTGTGCCAATGATATTATGCTTGTGAGGATGCGGGCGTTTGACCAGTTCGAGACATTGTTGAGCTCGAACTGATGTAATTCTTCTTGCATAGCTTTGAATCCACTCCGGATCCAAAATGCTTCATCTACCTTAGTGGGCTCTGTGATAGAGACAAAAGCATAGTGCCCACAAAAGTTAGATAAATGTGAAGCTTTTGGCGTGTGAGAGGACTGGTGCTCTAATGTCATCGATGATCTTCTCCACTTGCACTTCTTTTGAACGCGAGGATGAGCTGGTTGTCATTGAGGAGTTTGATCAGCATTTTCTTGACACCATTTTCCTCGGCATTTTCTTGGTGCATCAGCTCGGCGTTCTTCATGAACTAGAATGAATTCTTGATGATTCTTGATGGGAATGACATCCTCGGTTGCCTTGACCTTGATAGAATCCTCGGTGCTGGTTCATCTAACACGAAGGTAGGTGCTCCTTTGCGAGCCATTAGTTTCATCGAACCGCACATCTCTGATGTCAACAATCTTGTGAAGAACAATGTTGAAGACTCTGTAGGTGTCGAGTCCTTCCGTAACCAAGCATAAAACCTTCATGTGCTTTCGGTGCAAATTTAGAATTGTGGTGAGGATCACTAATCCAACATTTAGCACCGAAGACTTTGAAATAACTCACATTGGGTTTCTTGTCAGTGAGGAGTTCATAGGCCGTCTTCTTGAAGAATTTGTGAAGATATACTCTGTTGATGATGTGGCCATGATAACAATTGCATCAATCCAAAAAGCGATGAGGCGTTTTGTATTCATCAAGCATAGTGCAAGCCATCTCAACAAGAGTTACGTTCTTGCGCTCCACGGCGCCATTTCTTTGAGGAGCATAGGGAAGCGAGATAACTCATGAGTAATACCAAGTTCATCAAGATAGTCATCAAGACCGAATTCTTGAGCTCAGTTCCATTGTCACTTCGATGTGCTTGATCTTCACACCAAAGTTGGTTGAAGCCCTCGAGGAAAACGTTTGAAGACTTCCGCACTTCATGTTTGTAAGTAACAATGTGTACCCATGTATATCGAGAGTAATCATCAACAATGACAAAACCATATAGAGATGCATCATTAGTATTTGTTGAGTAATGATTAGGTGCGAAGAGGTCCATGTGAAGCAATTGAATGGGCGAGTAGTGGTCATGATAGTCTTATTTGGATGCTTGGCCTTGGTCATTTTCGACTTCACGAGCTCCGCATAAGTGATCCTTGAGAATTTTACATTCTCAATGCCAATGACATGCTTCTTCTTATGGCGTGTGCAAATTCCTCATGCTGCGTGACCAAGTCGTCGATGCCATAGCCAGCCTTACGAAGCTTTTGCAAGTAGACACACGGCTGGTTGTGGTCCTCTAGAAAATCAACAATATCAGGTCTCCTCTCCTAAAGCCTTGAAGACTTTGGAATTGTCACTTCCATAATCACAACACAGCGATACTTGCCAAAGACAACAACCATATCATGATCACAAAGCATTGAGGCTGACATGAGGTTGTATCCTAAGGACTCAACAAGCATGACTTTGTCCATGTGTTTATCCTTAGAGATTGCAACCTTACCAAGACCCAATACGACTTTTGCCTTTGTCGGCCAAAGATGATATGCTTGAGATGTGGCGGTGATAAGGGAGCATCCATCAATAGATTCTTGTCACCGGTCATGTGATTCGTACATCCACTATCGAGGACCCACTCGGTAGCTTTGGGTTGATCATCCTGCGAGATGAATTAGTGTAGCTTACAATCTCATATGCTTCATTAGTGAAGAATATGATATCAAGTTCATCGGATGAATTTCATCAATCGATAAGCAGATATAGCTGTATGAGGGCGTGTGAAATGAAGGTTCATTTCATCATGATTCGCTGCGTCCTTTCGAGCAATTTTGTCGAGTCCCCAAACAAATTCTTCAAGCGTTAAAGCACGTCGGAGACCTAACCTGCGGAAGAGATTAGTTCTTTTCTTCACCACCCACATCGAAGGGGTGGCAAAGAGTTTATCACTCTGCGAGCACCATACGAGAGTGGTGGCATAGAGGCCAAACCATTTCGTTTCACATAAGAGGGGTTAGGGTAAGCATATGAATAAGCAAAGAAATTCTTTGAGGACTTATGAACATAATGGTTTGAAGAATAATGCACGTATTCATAGCCCTTAGCTCTACCTGCGAAGCGAGTTGTTATACGATGATAATCATATGAGGACTTTGATCCTTTTGAGGAATTTGATCCACGTGAGAATTTGGTCCGTATGAGGACTTGGATCCATATGAAGAATTTGATCCATATGAAGAATTTGATCTGGGGTTCTGTTCTTCACGGTGGTGTCATGAGGACATTCACCTAAAGACTTTCGAGGCACTTCTTGGGAACCAGATTTTCTTCATAGGAGAACCATTCCGATGAGTTAGTGCCAACATATCTAGCAAATACTTCACCATTCGATTTTTGAGCAGTTTATAGTTGGAGTCAAATGACTTATCGGAAGAATGAGGAGACTCACATGTAAAGCCGGATAAGTTAGATGGATCAATGGAGGTCCCTTTGCGACAACCCATGAGGTTTTGAAGTCTTGCTCGGGCTTCAATATGTTCCATCGGCATTAAGTTTCCTCTCAAAGCGATACCCTCTTTCCTAGGGTTTACATTGAGGATCTGCTTTTAAGCACATCACAAAGTCGATGCCCTTTGAGGCTTTTGTACATGCTGTCATGTACAATTCCTTCAACCTGCATTGTCGATGGTACTAGCAATGTCCTTAGATGAGGAATTAGTGATAGCATAGGCGGTGAAGAATTTATAGCAGTTGAAGCATTTGAACATTCGGTGAAGAATTAGCGATTCACGTTCAATGCACTTTAAGCATGGAGGAACAAATTCTTCACGAGAAGCGCTGATTTGTTGAGCTAGTAATGAATCGCGCTCCTTCTGAAGATCTTCATAACTCACTCTTAGCTTCTCAAGATCTTGCTTTCTTTGAAGAAATTCATAAGAAAGTTTCTCACGATCAGATAAGAGAGTGTTATGATGACTTTGAAGGTTATCAAACCTAGACTAAAGTCTTTGAAGATTTTCAGTCAGGGCTTTAGTGCAATCCATTTCTTCAGCCAACATATCATCACTTTTGTCTAGCATGTTTTGAACTTGTTCCAAAGCCGTTTGTTGTTTAGTGGCAATGCAAACAAGTTTGGTATAACTAGATTCAATATCATCATCAGATCCATCATCATCAGATTCATCGTCACAAAACTTCGGATCGGGGAGCATTGATTACCTCGTCACCCTTTGCCATGAGACATGATGCACGAAGAAGATGATGATTACGGCTCGAAAGTCATCGTTTTGAGAGATTCCTTGAAGTCCTCAAACCGGGGATCATAGCGAGTTCGATGACCTTCATAGACATCAGATTCGGTCCCAGATAAACCGCATTGCAAAGATGCATAATCGCTTTGAATTCATCTCTGGATAGCGAGGAGCAGATGACATCCTTAGCCAAGATGTGTACTTGCGAATATCATCGGCGTCGCCATCTTGCATAGATCGATAAGACCAATCTCGGTGTGGTCCATAGCTTCATTGTACATTGCCATGGCGCTTCCTCATCATGGCCTTACACTTAGGATAATCATGACCGTCAAAGATAGGCATGTCACTTTCTTCATACTGCGGTCGACATAACTAAAACTCGGCGGTTAAACCAAAATCACCGAAACAAGGTACCTTGCTCGATACCAATTGAAAGTCGTTATATCGACTAGAGGGGTGAATAAGCGACTTTTATGGATTAATCAACGAGGAATTTGCGGTGAGAAATTCCTTAGCGAAGAACTACTAGCAGCGGAATAAGTACTCGAGTAAGCATAACGAGAATACAAGCATGGTCATCATGATGAAATGAAGACTAGCCTGAGTCTGAGAAAGCGTAATCACGAGGATAACACAAGATGAAGACAAAGCGGTGAAGAAATTGATGCGAGGAAATTGAGAAAGTCTTGATCGAAGTCTTGAAACACAAATATGAACAAACACTCAACACGATAATGAGGAAATGAAAGGGTTGAGGAAATAGAACTCATTTAGTTTGGTGAAGACAATGATTTGGTAGACCGGTTCAAGCTGCTTTGTCTCGGTTATGCGTCTTGTTGGAAGCGGTGAGTATCTAAACTCGAGGACACATAGTCCGGACACCCGATCCTTGAGCACGCAGCTCAGGACACCCAGTCCTCACCGTATTCTCCTTGAACTAAGGTCACACAGACCTCGTCCAATCACTCGTGGTAAGTCTTCAGGCGACTTCCAAACCATCACAGACTTGGTCACTCGGCGATCCACAATTCCTCTTTGATGCTCTAGACCATGACACCTAACCGTCTGGTAGAAGCATTGTCTTCAAAGGTAACAAGCGTCGGATCCACGCAGGATCAATTTCTTCAGTGATGCTCAATCACTTTGGGTTTGTAGGGGTTTGGTTTTTGGGTTTTCCTCACTCGATGATTTTCGCTCAAAGTCCTCGGAGGATGGGTTGCTCTCAAATGACAAGTGTCAAGTTCTCTGGGAGAAGCCAACCAGCTAGTGGTTGTAGGGGGCAGCTATTTATAGCCTAGGGAGCAGCCCGACATGATAAGACATAAATGCCCTTCAATGATATGACCGTTAGGTGGATAAGATATTTTGGGACGGTGGCACGTATTACAACAGCGGTCGGAAATTTGACTCTCAAATTCCTCGGGGCTATCATGTTCCTCCTTTGTGTAGGCAATTCGCCTTTGGCGAATTCCTAACTCCTCGATCGAGAACAAATTCATCGGCGACGGAAGAACTTCGTCTCATCCTTGAAGAAAGTGGCTGAAGCTGTATGAGATTTCAAAGGCTTCACTCGAAGGGATTGGTAGGTGTAGGATTTTGAGTTGAGCATCACATGGAAAGTTTTCCTTAGTATTTCCTCGACCCCTTGAGCAGTCACGGTGTTTCCTATGACTCAAGAAAGAAAAATGAAACTACGAAAACAAAAGTCTTCACGCTTCATGTTCCTCAAATGAATACCAAGTCTTCAAGGTCACACCAATTTCTTCACTTTCAAAGTCTTGAAAGTCTTGAATATCAAAGTCTTGATCGAAGAACTTCATTTTTAGGGTTCGACTTTCTCTGTGAATATCAAACTCCTCATAGACTTATAGACCTGTGTACACTCATAAACGCATTAGTCCCTTAACCTATAAGTCTTCAATACACCAAAATCACTAAGGGGCACTAGATGCACTTACATCAACCCAATCTATTCACAAATTCTTCATGTGCGTTCTATTTGAAAATCGTTCAAAATCTTCACTGTGTCCTTGTCAGCTGAAGAAATTGCGAACGAAACTTTAAAACAAATCTTATCCAAATTTTCGGTTTTACCGCTCAAACCGTTCTGCATCCCACAATGCATTATTCTATTCACCCACGATCGTACGATCTCAACTACAAAATGCGTGGGTGACACATGCATGAGAAGGAGAAAGGGCAGAGCACGTTAGTCCCAAATCTTGAGCGAATAGTTTTTACCATGTCTATAAATACCCCTCTTGTAAGTGCATCTAGTGCCCTTAGTGATTTTGGTGTATTGAAGACTTATAGGTTAAGGGGTGATGCGTTTGTGAGTGTACACAGTCTATAAGTCTATGAGGAGTTTGATATTCTGAGAGAAAGTCGACCCTAAAATGAAGTTCTTATTTGAAGACTTTGATATTACGAAGACTTTACGAAGACTTTGAAAGTGAAGAAATTGGTGTGACCTTGAAGACTTGACATTCATTTGAGGAACATGAAGCGTGAAGACTTTTATTTTCGTAGTTTCATTTTCTCTTTCTTGAGTCATAGGAAACACCGTCTTTGTTAAAGAATTAGAGAAATACTAAGGAAAAGTTTCCATGTGATGCTCAACTCAAAATCCTACACCTACCAATCCTTGAGTGAAGCCTTGAAAATCTCATACGATTCGTCAATTTCTTGATGTGAGCAGTGATTCTTACAGTCCTTGAGGACCTTCTTTCTGGCGAGGAGTTAGGAATTCGCCGATCTGAATTGCCTACGATGAGAACATGATAACCACGAGGAATTTGAGAGTCAAATTTCCGACCGTTGTTGTCTTGTCTTGGCTGTCCCAAAATATCTTATCCACCTAACGGTCATATCGTTGAAGGCATTTATGTCTTATCATGTTGGGCTGCTCCTAGGCTATAAATAGCCGCCCCTACAACCACTAGTTGGTTGGCTGCTCGAGAGAACTTGACACTTGTCATTTGAGAGTAACCCATCCTCAAGGGACTTTGGCGAAAATCATCAAGTGAGAAAATCCAAAACCAAACCCCACAAACCCAAAGTGATTGAGCATCCTTGAAGAAATTTATCCTTAAATGGATCCGGCGCTTGTTACCTTTGAAGACTGTGCTTCTTCCAGACGGTTAGGCGTCAAGGTCTAGAACATCAAGAGGAATTGTGGATTGCCGAGTGACCAAGTCTGTGAAGGTTTGGAAGTCACTGAGGACTTACCACGAGTGATTGGGCGAGGCTGCGTGGTCTTAGTTCAAGGAGAATCTGATGAGGACTGGGTGTCTGAGTTGCGGCTCGAAGGCGGGTGTCGGGACTGCGTGTCCTCGAGTTTAAATACTCGGCCGCTCAACTAGGCGTCTGGCTGAGGCAGCAGTTGGAACTGGTTTACCAAATCATTGTCTTCACCAACCAAGCTGGTTCTATTTCCTCAACCCTTCCATTTACTCGTTATTGTGTTGAATGTTGTTCATATCGTGCTTGAAGACTTTGGCTGAAGACTTTCTCAAATTCCTCAGTTCAATTTCTTCAGTCTATTTGTCTTCATCTTGTTATCTGTGATTACGCTTTTTGTACTCTGTGCTAGTCTTCATTTCATCATGATGACCATGCTTGTATCTGTTATGCTTACTTACGAGTACTTATTCATTTGCAAGTAGTTCTTAGCTAAGGAATTTCCTCACCGCAAATTCCTCGATGAAGAATTCATAAAATAAACCTATTCACCCCCTCTAGTTGATATAGCACTTTCAATTGGTATCGAGCAATGTACTCCCTTGTTACGTGTGATTTTGGTTTAACACTTTGGAGTTTTAGTTATATCGACCGCGGTATGAAGAAAGTTACATGCCCTATCTTTGACGGTCACGACTATCCCAAGTGGAAGGCCATGATGAGGAAGCGCCTCATGGCAATGAACAGCAAGCTGTGGACCGTCACTGAGATTGGTCTTACTGATCTATGCAAGATAGCGGACACTGATGATATTCGCAAGTACACTCGAATTGACCTCATGGCGAAGGATATCATCTGCTCCTGCCTATCCAGAGATCAATTTGGGCACATTATGCATCTTGGCAATTCAAAGCTTATCTGGGACCGACTCTCTTATGTCTATGAAGGTCATTGAACTTGTCATGATCCCTGGTTTGAGGACTTCAAGCAATCTCTCAAAACGATGACTTTCGAGCGAATCATCATCTTACGCATCATGTCTCATGGCAAGCGGTGCTGAGGTAACGAATGCTCCTCATCCAGGAGTCTTGTGATGATGAATCGATAATGATGAATCTGATGATGATATTGAATCTTGTTATACCAAACTTGTTTGCATTGCCACTAAACAACAAACAGCTTTAGAACAAGTTCAAGATATGCTAGACAAAAGTGATGATATGTTGCGTAAAGAAATGGATCGGTCAAAAGCATTGGGTGAATGTCTTCAGAGAATTCACTCCAAGTTTGACACCCTTCAAGATCAACATAACACCCTCTTGACTGATCACGAAAAACTTTCTTCTGAATCTCTTCAAAGAAAGGAAGATCTTGAAAAGCTAAGAGTGTGTTATGAGGATCTTCAGAAGGAGCGTCATTCATTACTAGCTCAACAAATCAGCGCTTCTCAGGAAGAATTTGTTCCTCCATGCTTAAAGTGCATTGAACGTGAATCTGCTAATTCTTCACCTGAATGTTCAAATGCTTCAACCATTACAAATTCCTCATCTGCCTCTGCTATCACTAATTCCTCATCTGAGGACATTGCTAGTATCACTTGACAATGCGGGCTGAAGGAATTGTACATGACGAGCATGTACAAAAGCCTCAAAGGGCATCGGACTCTTTGTGACATGCTTAAAAGCAGATCCTCAGCGAAACCCTAGGAAAGAGGTATTGCCTTTGAGAGGAAACTTAATCTTGATGGAACATATTGGAAGCTGGCGGTACCCGAAACCTCATGGGTTCTTTGCAAAGGACCTCGATTGATCCATCTAACTTATCTGGCTTTACATGTGAATCTCCTCATTCTTACGATGAGTCATTTGACTCAACTATAAAATGTTCAAAAATCAGAATGGTGAAGTATTTGCTAGATATGTTGGCACTAAGCTGCGAGAGCGGTTCCCCTATGAAGAAAATCTGGGTTCCCAAAAGTTATGTTGAAAGTCTTGGTGAATGTCCTCATGACACCACACATGAAGAACGAGAACCCCAGATCAAATGCTTCATATGGACCAAATTCTTTATATGGATCCAAGTCCTCATACGGACAAAATTCTTCACATGGATCAAATTCCTCAACAGGATCAAAGTCCTCATATGATTATCATCGTGCTAACAACTCTGTCTCGCAGGGTAGAGCTAAGGGCTATGAATATGTGCATTATTCTTCAAAACATTATGTTCATAAGTCCTCGAAGAATTACTCTTTATTCATATGCTTACCTAACCTATCTTATGTGAAGCGAAGCGGTTTGGCATCTTTGCCACCATTCTCACATGGTGCTCATGAATGATGAACTCTTTGCCACCCCTTGAGATGTGGGTGGTGAAAAAAAGAACTAATCTCTTCTGCGGTCGAGGTCTCGGGCGTGCTTTAGCGTCTGAAGAATTTCTTGAGGACGACAAAATTGCTGAAAGGGCGTGGCGAATCATGATGAAATGAACTTTCATTTCACACGTCCTCATCTTGCTATATCTGTTTACTCCTTGATGAAATTCATCGATGAACTTGATATCATATTCTTCATTGATGAAGCATATGAGATTATAGCTACACTAATTCATCTGCGGGATGATCAACCCAAAACCACAGAATGGGTCCTCGATAGTGGATGTACAAATCACATGGTGGTGACAAGAATCTATTGATGGATGCTCCTTATCACCGTCACCTCTGAAGCATATCATCTTTCTTGACAAAGGCAAAAGTCGGTATTGGGTCTTGGTAAGGTTGCAATCTCTAAGGATAAACACATGGACAAAGTCATGCTTGTTGAGTCCTTAGGATACAATCTCATGTCGATCTCAATGCTTTGTGATCTTGACATGGTTGTTGTCTTTGGCAAATATCATTTGTGTTGTGATTATGGAAGCGACAATTCCAAAGTCTTGAAGGCTTTAGGAGAGAGATTTGTATATTGTTGATTTCTCTGAGGACCACAACCAGCCGTGTGTCTACTTGCAAAAGCTTGAAGGCTGGCTATGGCATCGGCGACTTGGTCATGAGGCATGAGGAATTTGAACACGCTTCAAAGAAGAAGCATGTCATTGGCATTGAGAATGTCAAATTCCTCAAGGATATCACTTATCACGAACTGTGAAGCTGGAAAAATGACCAAGGCCAAGCATCCAGCGAAGACTATCATGACCACTACCGTCCATTGAATTGCTTCACATGGACCTCTTGGACCTAATCATTACTCGGCGATCACTAATGATGCACCTCTATATGGTTTTGTCATTGTTGATGATTACTCTCGATATACATGGGTACACATTGTTGCTTACAAACATGAAGTGCGAGAAGTCTTCAAACAATTTTCCTCAAGGGCTTCAACCAACTTTGGTGTGAAGATCAAGCATATCGAAGTGATAATGGGCTGATTTCAAAATTCGGTCTTGATGCTTATCTTGATGAACTTGGTATTACTCATGAGTTATCTGCTCCCTACACTCCTCAGCGAAATGGCGTCGTGGGCGCAAGAACAGAACTCTTGTTGAGATGGCTCGCACTATGCTTGATGAATACAAAATGCCTCGGCGTTTTGGATTGATGCAATTGATACTTCTTGCCACATCATCAGCAGTATATCTTCACAAATTCTTCAAGAAGAAGGCCTATGAACTCCTCAACGACAAGAAACCCAATGTGAGTTATTTCAAAGTCTTGATTGCTAAATGTTGGATTAGAGATCCTCACCACAACTCTAAATTTGCACAAAGCACATGAAGGTTTATGCTTGGTTCTGGAAAGGACTACGCACACCTCTGGGTCTTCAACATTGTTCTTCACAAGATTGTTGACCTTGTAGATGTCTTGATTCGATGAAACTAATGGCTGCAAAGAGAGCACCTACCTTCTATGTTAGATGAACCAGCACACGAGGATGCTATCAAGTTCAAAGCAAGCGAGGATGTCATTCCTCTTGAAGAATCTGCTTGAAGAATTCATTCCTGCTCATGAAGAGCGTCGGTGATGCACGAAGAACATGATGAGGAAAATGGTGCTAAAGAAAATCTGATCAAAATCCTCGGCGACAACCAGCTCATCCTCGCGTTGCAAAAGAAGTGCAAGTGGAAGATCATCGATGACATTCGCGCACAGGTCCTCTCACCGCTCAAAACTTCACATTTATCTAACTTTTGTGGGCACTATGCTTTTGTCTCTATCCAGAGCCCACTAAGGTAGATGAAGCATTCTGGGCGGAGTGGATTCAGGCTATGCAAGAAGAATTACATCGATTCGAGCTCAATAATGTAAGGAACTGGTCAACCGTCCGGATCTTCGCAAGCATAATATCATTGGCACAAAGTGGATCTACATAACAAGCAAGATGAAAATGGCCTTGTGGTGAGGAATAAAACACGACTAGTAGCTCAAGGCTACACAGAGTTGAAGGAATTGATTTGATGAAACTTTTGCACTGTTGCTAGACTTGAGGCTATTATATATTACTTACTTACGCTAACCATCATGATATCATCTTATATCAAATGGATGTGAAAAGTTCATTCCTCAATGGTAAGCTTGAGGAAGAAGTATATGTTGCTCAACCCCAGGTTTGAAGATCCAAGAATCGACAAAGTCTTGAGACTCAATAAGGCCTCTATGGCCTCAAGCAAGCCCCTCGGCGTGGTATGATACATTGAAGGAATTCTTCGTGAAGAATGGCTTCACACCAGTTCACTCGACCCTACTCTTTTTACTAAATCATATGATGGTGAACTGTTTGTGTGCCAAATATATGTTGATGATATTATCTTTGGCTGTCTTGACCAACGTTATAGTGATGAATTTGCCTATATGATGAGTGAAGAATATCAAATGTCTATGATGGGAGAGTTGAAATTCTTCTTAGGTCTTCAAATTAAATCGAATGACAATGGAATATTCATATCTCGGAGAAATACCTCAAAGATGTCTTGAGGAAATTGGCATGCAAGATTGCAAAGCGTCAAAATTCCTATGCCCACAATTGGCCATCTATGCCTTGATGAAAATGGTATTGACTTGATCACAAGGTATACCGCTCCATGATTGGTTCTTTATTGTACTTATGTGCATCTAGGCGGATATAATGCTTAGTGTTTGCATGTGTGCCCGATTTCAAGCTGCACTGAAGGAATCACACCATAAAGGTGTGAAGCATATTCTTTGATATCTAGCTCACAGACCAACACTAGGATTATGGTACCCCAAGGGCTCTGCTTTTGATCTCATTGGATATTACGACTCGACTATGCTCGTGATCGTGTGGACCGCAAGTCAACATCTGGTACTTGTCATTTCCTTGGGCGATCTTTGATGCATTGGTCCTCGAAGAAAGCGAAGCTGCGTATCATTGTCTACTCTTGAAGCTGAATACATTCTTTCTTGGCTCGTCTTTGTGCTCAAGCTGCTTTGGATGAAGCAAACCCTCAAGGACTATGGCATCAACATGAAGAATGTGCCTCTCCTCTGCGACAATGAGAGTGCCATCAAGATTGCTCACAACCCAGTTCAGCACTCGAAGACAAAGCACATCTAGATTCGTCATCATTTTCTTCGTGATCATGTGTTGAAGGGCGACATCTCCATCGAGCATGTGAAGACTGAAGAACAATTAGCTGATATCTTCACTAAGCCCTTGGATGAGAAGAGATTTAGCAAGTTGCGGTGTGAGCTAAATATCTTAGAATCTTCTAATGTTCTTTGAAAAGGACACATATCCTAACCCTTATGCAGAATTGATGACTTAGATGTGCAACACATGAAGAAACATTGTTCTTCAATCAATGAAGAATAACACTCTTAGTGTGAAGAAATTAATGAAGAATTTGATTCTCGAACCCTATGACAATTATGCAGCGATTATGCGAAATCATCATTCTTATCTGATGGGACACGCCACCACAAAAGTTGAAAATCTTCAATTTGAGTTTTCCTCATTTTGAAATTCTTTAGTTTTCAAATTCTTCAACTTTGCAAAATCTTCACTGGTTCCGTCGTTGTTCTTCATTGGCTATACATAGATATATGAGTTTATGTCCTCTACAGCATTCACTTATGGCTAATTCTCCAAATTGTTTTTTTCTGCTAAGTGAATGTGATCGGACACTTCCCCCTCTATGCTATACTCAACCCAATCTATTCACAAATTCTTCATGTGCATTCAAATTGAAACTCGTTCAAAGTCTTCACTGTGTCCTTGACAGCTGAAGAAATTGCGAACGAAACTTTAAAACAAATCTTATCCAGATTTTTGGTTTTACCGCTCAAACCGTTCCGCATCCCACGATACATTATTATATTCACCCACAATCTTACACGATCTCATCTGCACAGTACGTGGGTGACACATGTCGCTTGAAGGAGAAAGGGCAGGGGCATGTTCGTCCCAAAATCTTCGGGCGAACAGTTTTTACGTGGCTATAAATACCCTCTCCCTTCCTCACTTCATTTACTCCGCTTCGATCGCTGTCTCTCGCTCGAGCTCCTCAAACCCTAAGCGCCCGCTTCTCCATCGTCGCCCGGTGAGGAAGAGCTTCACTGCCTCGACCTCGTCGCCGTCGTACTTCATGCCGACTCTTGAAATCTTCACTCTGCCGCGCCGTAGTTGTTTCCCTCTGCCAAGTTAGGGCGTGGGAGATTGAACGAACGAACTTCACATCTGTTCATCTCGGTTAAATCGTGTTCTTGATTCGAGTAATTAAAAGTTACTTTTATTACTCACTTTGATTCTCAAACTTTCTGAAAATCTTCAAAGGTGTTTTACTTCTCAAATCTTCACATGTTGGAAATATGCCCTAGAGGCAATAATAAAAGATTATTATATTTCAATGTTCATGATAATTGTCTTTTGTTCATGCTATAAATGTATTATCCGGAAATCGTAATACGTGTGAACACTTAGACCCAATGAGTCCCTAGTGAGCCTCTAGTTGACTAGCTCGTTGTGATCAATAGATAGTCATGGTTTCGACTATGGACATTGGATGTCGTTGATAGCGGGATCACATCATTAGGAGAATGATGTGATGGACAAGACAATCATAAGCATAGCATAAAAGATCGTATAGTTCGTTTGCTAGAAGCTTTGCCAATGTCAAGTATCTATTCCTTCGACCATGAGATCGTGTAACTCCGGTTACCGTAGGAGTGCCTTGGGTGTATCAAGCGTCTGGCGTGGCGGGTGACTATAAAGGTGCATTACGGTATCTCGAAAGTATCTGTTGGGTTGACACGGATCGAGGCGGGATTTGTCACTCCGTATGGCGGAGAGGTATCTCTGGGCCCTTTCGGTAATGCATCATCATAATGAGCTCAAGTTGACCAAGGTGTTGTACGGGATCATGCATTCTGATGCGAGTAAAGTGACTTGCCGAGGCGAGGCGAACAAGGTATTGGGATACCGGCGATCGAGTCTCGGGCAAATGCGTACCGATTGACAAAGGAATTGTATCACGGGGTTTGATCGAATCCTCGACATCGTGGTTCAACCGATGAAATCATCGAGGAGCATGTAGAACCAACATGGATATCGGACCCGCTGTTGGTTATTGCCGAAAGTCGTCTCGGTCATGTCTGCGTGTCTCCGAACCGTAGGGTCTACACATAAGGTTCGGTGGCGCTAGGGTTTGTAGGAAGTCAAGTATGTGACCACGAATGTTGTTGAGTCCGGATGAGATCCGGACGTCACGAGGAGTTCGGAAGGTCGGAGGTAAAGAATAATATATAGGAAGTGGTGTTTGACCATCGGGAAAGTTTGGGGTTTCGGTAAAATCTGGGACCACGGAAGGTCGAGGTCCACAGGTGGGGCCACCTATCCGGAGGGCCCATGGGCGAGAGGGGAAGGAACCAGCCCACGGGGGCTGGTGCGCCCCTAGGCCCACCCTGCGCCTAGGGTTGAAACCCTAGGGGTGAAGCGCCCACAGCAGGGGCACTCCACCCCTTGGCCGCCGCCCCACAGGAGATTGGATCTCGAGGGCAGCCACCAGGGGCCTATATAAAGGGGGGGAGGGGGCTGCTGGACACAACTCCCAAGGCGCAGCCCTCCCTCCCAACACATCTCCTCCTCCGTAGAGCTCGTGAAGCCACAGCCGAATCTTGCTTCTCCACCATCATCACGCCGTCGTCTTGCGGTGGAGCTGTCTTCCTCAACCTCTCCTTCCCCTTGCTGGATCAAGAAGGAGGAGGCGTCGATCGTCCGTCGTGTGTTGAGCAGCGGAGGTGCTGTCCGTTCGACACTTGGCATCGGTGATCTGAATCACGTTAAGTCGACTCCATCATCACCTTGCAAGCTTCCGCCGCGATCTACAAGTGGTATGTAGATGCAATCTCTCTCCATTACTCGTTGCTTAGATGAACTCATAGATGGATCTTGGTGAAGCCGTGGGAAAAATTTTAATTTTACGCAGCGTTCCCCAACGATGGCATCATGAGCTAGGTCTGTCGTAGTTCTCTAATGCAGAGTAGAACACAATTTGTTGTGGGCGTTGATCTTGTCATCTTACTTGCCTCTACTAGTCTTTTCTTGCTCAGCGGTATTGTGGGATGAAGCGGCCGGACCAACCTTACGTGCGCTTCGTGAGACCGGTTCCACCGGTGACATGCACTAGTTGCATAAGGTGGCTGGCGGGTGTCTGTCTCTCCACTTTAGTTGGGCGGAATCGATGAACAGGGCCCTTATGAAGGGTAAATAGAAGTTGACAAAATCACGTTGTGGTGATTAGTAGGTAAGAAAAATGTTCTTGCTAGAACCCAATCGCAGCCACGTAAAGATGCAAACAACAATTAGAGGGCGTCTAACTTGTTTTTGCGGCGATTGATCATGTGATGTGATATGGCGAGAAGTTGTGATGAATGATGAATTGTGATGTATGAGATCATGTTCTTGTAATAGGATTCACGACTTGCATGTCGATGAGTATGACAACGGCGAGAATATAGGAGTTGTCTTTATTTTTGTATGACCTGCGTGTCATTGAAGAGCGCCATGTAAACTACTTTACTTCATTGCTAAGCGCGTTAGTCATAGAAGTAGAAGTAGTCGTTAGCGTGACAACTTCATGAAGACACGATGATGGAGATCATGATGATGGAGATCATGGTGTCAAGCGGTGACAAGATGATCATGGAGCCCGAAGATGGAGATCAATGGAGCTTGATGATATTGGCCATATCATGTCACAACTATATAATTGCATGTGATGTTTATTATGTTTATGCATCTTGTTTACTTAGGGCGACGGTAGTAAATAAGATGATCCTTACAAAATTTCAAAGTGTTCTCCCTAGCGTGCACGTTGCTACGGTTAAATGGTTTCTAAGCACCACGTGATGATCGGGTGTGATGGATCCTTACGTTCACATACAGCGGGTGTAAGACAGTTTTACACAGCGAAAACACTTAGGGTTAACTTGCGAGCCTAGCATGTGCGGACATGGCCTCGGAACACGGAGACCGAAAGGTCGAACACGAGTCGTATGGAAGATCGATCAACATGAAGATGTTCACCGGCGATGACTAGTCCGTCTCACGTGATGATCGGACACGGGCTAGTCGACTCGGATCGTGTAACACTTAGATGACTAGAGGATGTCTAATCTAAGTGGGAGTTCATAATTTTGATTAAGAACTTTATTATCATGAACTTAGTCTAAAACCTTTGCAAATATGTCTTGTAGATCAATGGCCAGCGCTAATGTCAACATGAACTTCAGCGTTCCTAGAAAACCAAGCTGAAAGATGATGGCAGCAACTATCTCTGATTTGGTCGGAACACGAGATCATCCTCATAGCTGCCGGAAGCAATATGTCCTAGAAGGACCGCTAGGTGCCGCTCCGTCGAAGAACCAAGGCGTTATGAGCGGCAGCAAACTTCGTCTTGATGATTACTCCCTCGTTCGGTGCGGCATGCTTTCTGACTTAGAACCGGGGCTCCAAAAGCGTTTTGAGCATCACGGAGCATATGAGATGTTGAAGAGCTGAAACTAGTTTTCCAAGCTCATGCCGGTCGAGAGATATGATGTCTCCGACAAGTTCTCTGATTGTAAGATGGAGGAGAACAGTTACGTCGGTGAGCACATCACGAAGATATGCAGGTTGCCTTCGTATATGACCCGTTGAACATTAACCTCCCGGATGAGGCGGTCATTGGCAGAATCCTCGATCGCTCCCACCAAGCTACAAGAGCTTTGTGATGAACTACAACATGCGGGGATGGTAAAGACCATTCTGAAGTGTTCTCGATCTTTGAAGTCGTGAGGCTGAAATCAGAAAGAACATCAAGTGTTGATGGTCAATAAGACCACTAAGTTCAAGAAGGGCAAGGGTAAGAAGAACTTCAAGAAGGGCGGCAAAGATGTTGCAGCGCCCGTAAGCTTTATTGCGGGAAGAAGTCAAAGAATGGACCCAAGCACGAGGTGAGTGCTTTTATTGCAAGGGAAGAACCTTTGGGCGGAACTGCCCCAAATACTTAGCGGATAAGAAGGCCGCAACACCAAAGGTATATTTGATATACATGTAATTGATGTGTACCTTACCGATTACTCGTAGTAACTCACAGGTATTTGATACGGTGCCGTTGCTCACATATGTAACTCACAGGCGGGAGCTGCGGAATAAGCGGAGGCTGGCGAAGGGCGAGGTGACGATCTTGGCGTCGGGAATGGTTCGAGTCGATGTGATCGCCGTCGACCGCTGCCTCTACATTTACCTCAGGGATTAGTTTTAAACCTCAATAATTGTTATTTAGTGCCAAGTTTGAGCATGAACATTGTATCTGGATCTCGTTTGATCTGAGATGGCTACTCATTTAAGTCGAGAATAATGGTTGTTCGATTTATATGAGAGATATGTTTTATGGTCATGCTCCGATGGTCGATGGTTTATTCTTAATGAATCTCGGCGTAATATTACACATGTTCATAGTGTGGATGCGAAAAGATGTAAAGTTGATAACGATAGTCCCACATACTTGTGCTTTTGCCGCCTTGGTCACATTGGTGTCAAGCGCATGAAGAAGCTCCATCTTGATGGACTTTTGGAGTCTCTTGATTATGAATCGTTTGACACATGCGAACCATGCCTCTTAGGCAAAATGACCAAGACTCCGTTCTCGGAACAATGGGCGAGCAACCAACTTGTTGGAAATCATACATACCGATGTGTGCGGTCCAATGGCGTTGAGGCTCGCGGAGGATATCGTTATGTTCTCACTCTCACGGATGACTTAAGTAGATATGGGTATGTCTACTTAATGAAACACAAATCTGAGACCTTTGAAAAGTTCAAGGAATTTCAGAGTGAGGTAGAGAATCAGCGTGACGAAAGATAAAGTTCTTCTGATCGGATCGTGGAGGAGAATACTTAAGTCACGAATTTGGTACACACTTAAGGAAATGTGGAATCGTTTCACAACTCACGCCGCTGGAACACCTCGGTGAAGCGGTGTGTCGAGCGTCGTGTCGCACTCTATTGGATATGGTGCGGTCTATGATGTCTCTTACCGATTTACGCTATCATTTTGGGGATCGCTCTAGAGACAGCTACATTCACTTTAAATAGGGCACCGTCTAAATCCGTTGAGGCGACACCGTATGAATTATGGTTTGGGAAGAAACCTAAGCTATCGTTTCTAAAAGTTTGGGGATCACGATGCTTATGTCAAGAAACTTCAACTGGCTCGAACCCAAGTCGGAAAAATCGTATTCATAGGATACCCTAAGGAAGCTGTCGGGTATACCTTCTACTTAAGATCGAAGGCAAGATCTTTGTTGCCAAAGCGGATGCTTTCTAGAAAAGTTTCTCTCGAAAGAAGTAAGTGGGAGGAAAGTAGAACTTCGATGAAGTACTACCTCTCGAGCGGGAAAGTGGTGCGGCGCGAGAAACCGTTCTGTGATGCCCACACCAAGCTGAAGAGAAAGCGTTGATGATGATCAAGGTACTTGGATCAAGTTACTCTTGAACTTGAAGGTCCACGAGGACACGTTCCGCACGAGTGAATGCAGCAACCTGTCATGGAAATCATGTTGCTAGACAACAATGAACCTTGAACTATGAAGAAGCAATGGCGGGCCAGTTCCAACAAATGGCTTGAGGCCATGAAATCCGAGATAGAATCCATGTATGAAAACAAAGTATGGACTTTGTGAGACTTGCCGATGATCGTGGCGATAGAAAATAAATGGATTTTTAAGAAGAAGGCGGACGCGGATGGTAATGTTACCATCTATAAAGCTCGACTTGTCGCTAAGGGTTATCGACAAGTTCAAGGGATTGACTTCTGACGAGACATTCTCTCCGTGGCGAAGCTTAAGTCCGTCCGAATCATGTTAGCAATTGCGCATACTATGATTATGAGATATGGCGGATGGGCGTCAAAGCGGCATTCCTTAATGGACATCTTAAGGAAGAGCTGTATATGATGCAGCGGAAGGTTTTGTCGATCCTCGAAGCGCTAACAAAGTATGCAAGCTCCAGCGATCCATTTATGGACTGGTGCAAGCATCTCGGAGTTGGAACATTACGCTTTGATGAGATGATCAAAGCGTTTGGGTTTATCTTGAGACTTATGGAGAAGCTGCGTTTACAAGAAAGTGAGTGGGAGCTCGTAGCATTTCTCTGTTATATGTAGATGACATACTCTTGATGGGAAATGATCGAAACTCTGGACAACATTAAGGCCTACTTGAACAAGTGTTTTTCAATGAAGGACCTTGGAGAAGCTGCTTATATATTAGGCATCAAGATCTATAGAGATAGATCGAGGCGCCTCATAGGTCTTTCACAAAGCACATACCTTGATAAGATTTTGAAGAGGTTCAAAATGGATCAGTCAAGAAGGGTTCTTGCCTATGTTACAAGGTGTGAGACTGAGCTCAGCTCGATCACGACCACGACAAAAGATAAAGAAGAGATGAGTGTCATCCCTATGCTTCACCATAGGATCTATTATGTATGCCATCTTTGTGTACGGACCGATGTAAACCTTGCCGTAAGTTTGGTTGCAAGATACCAAAGTAATCCGGCAAGGAACAACTGAACAGCGATCAAGAATATCTGAAGTACACGAAAGGACAAAGGACATGTTTCTCGTTTATGGAGGCGAAGAGCTCGTCGTAAAGGGTTACGTCGGCGCTAAGCCGACTCGAGATCTGGATGACTCTAAGTCACAAACCGGATCGTGTATATGTTGAATGGTGGAAGCGATGGTAGTGCGGTTGCAAGCGAAGCGTCGTGGCGGGATCTCGTGTGAAGCGGAGTACATGGCAGCCTCGGAGGCAGCGCATGAAGCGATTTGGGTGAAGGAGTTCATCACCGACCTAGGAGTCATACCCAATGCGTCGGGGCCGATCAAACTCTTACGTGACAACACTGGAGCTATTGCCCTAGCCAAGGAGCCGGTTTCACAAGAAGACCGAGCACATCAGCGTCGTTTCAACTCCATCCGTGAAAATGTTCAAGATGGAGACATAGAGATTTGCAAAGTGCACACGGATCTGAATGTCGCGAGATCCGTTGACTAAACCTCTCTCGCGTGCAAAACATGATCAACACGAGAACTCTATGGGTGTTCGATTCATCACAATGTAACTAGATTGGTGACTCTAGTGCAAGTGGGAGGCTGTTGGAAATATGCCCTAGAGGCAATAATAAAAGATTATTATATTTCAATGTTCATGATAATTGTCTTTTGTTCATGCTATAAATGTATTATCAGGAAATCGTAATACGTGTGAACACTTAGACCCAATGAGTCCCTAGTGAGCCTCTAGTTGACTAGCTCGTTGTGATCAATAGATAGTCATGGTTTCGACTATGGACATTGGATGTCGTTGATAACGGGATCACATCATTAGGAGAATGATGTGATGGACAAGACAATCATAAGCATAGCATAAAAGATCGTATAGTTCGTTTGCTAGAAGCTTTGCCAATGTCAAGTATCTATTCCTTCGACCATGAGATCGTGTAACTCCGGTTACCGTAGGAGTGCCTTGGGTGTATCAAGCGTCTGGCGTGGCGGGTGACTATAAAGGTGCATTACGGTATCTCGAAAGTATCTGTTGGGTTGACACGGATCGAGGCGGGATTTGTCACTCCGTATGATGGAGAGGTATCTCTGGGCCCACTTTCGGTAATGCATCATCATAATGAGCTCAATGTGACCAAGGTGTTGTACGGGATCATGCATTCTGATGCGAGTAAAGTGACTTGCCGAGGCGAGGCTGAACAAGGTATTGGGATCTGGCGATCGAGTCTCGGGCAAATAACGTACCGATTGACAAAGGAATTGTATCTGAGGTTTGATCGAATCCTCGACATCGTGGTTCAACCGATGAAATCATCGAGGAGCATGTAGGAGCCAACATGGATATCGGACCCGCTGTTGGTTATTGCCGAGTCGTCTCGGTCATGTCTGCGTGTCTCCCGAACCGTAGGGTCTACACATAAGGTTCGGTGGCCTAGGGTTTGTAGGAAGTCAAGTATGTGACCACGAATGTTGTTGAGTCCGGATGAGATCCGGACGTCACGAGGAGTTCGGAAGGGTCGGAGGTAAAGAATAATATATAGGAAGTGGTGTTTGACCATCGGGAAAGTTTGGGGTTTCGGTAAAATCTGGGACCACGGAAGGTCGAGGTCCACGGGTGGGGCCACCTATCCGGAGGCCCCATGGGCGAAGGGGAAGGAACCAGCCCACAGGGGCTGGTCGCCCCCTAGGCCCACCTAGCCTAGGGTTAAAACCCTAGGGGTGAAGCGCCCACAGCAGGGGCACTCCACCCCTTGGCCGCCGCCCCCAGGAGATTGGATCTCGAGGGCAGCCCTACAGGGGCCTATATAAAGGGGGAGGAGGGGCTCTGCTGGACACAACTCCCAAGGCGCAGCCCTCCCTCCCAACACATCTCCTCCTCCGTAGAGCTCGTGAAGCCACAGCCGAATCTTGCTTCTCCACCATCATCACGCCGTCGTCTTGCGGTGGAGCTGTCTTCCTCAACCTCTCCTTCCCCTTGCTGGATCAAGAAGGAGGAGGCGTCGATCGTCCGTCGTGTGTTGAGCAGCGGAGGTGCTGTCCGTTCAGCACTTGGCATCGGTGATCTGAATCACGTTAAGTCGACTCCATCATCACCTTGCAAGCTTCATACCTTGCGATCTACAAGTGGTATGTAGATGTCATCTCTCTCCGTTACTCGTTGTAGATGAACTCATAGATGGATCTTGGTGAAGCCGTGGGAAAAATTTTAATTTTACTAGCGTTCCCCAACACAAACCGAGGAAATCAATGCTGAAGAAGCCTGCTGCATAACCCAAGTGCTTCACCAGCAAGCGCCCTCACGGCCAAGTTCTCATTGCGCCCTCACGGCAAATTCCTTAGGCTGCTGGCTCCACCAAAGTCCTCGGCCGGCTCCCTCAAAGTCCTCAACTCCTATGCATCGGCTACATGCCAAGGACTCTGGTTTTTCAATTGCTACAGCGTCTCGGCAAGTTCCTTAGCTGCACCAATGTCCTCATCGGGCCCCCACTCTGTTGAAGACTAAAGCAACAGTGGGCGTGGTCCTCGGCCAAGTCAAGGAAGAGGCAGTTGCATTCAAGTGCCATCTAATGATGAAGCTTCGATGAAGAACTTGCGAAATCATCGAGAGCGAGACAAGTGAAGGCCGCTAGAGCCAAAGGCACATCGTGCCCTTTGCTTTTGGATCCGAAGAAGATCCTCGACTACATTGACCTCGGCACAAGGATCCAAACACTCCAATGCACGATCGCCTCGACTCCGGTCAAAGTCACATCTTGACCCATTTCATCTCACAAGAGAAATGGAAGTTTGAAAAACTCGTGAAATCAAAAGGCTCAATCTAGAAAAGAAGCTCACGAAGAAGAATGTTGTCGGTGACACACGAGGAACTTCTCAAGGCTCGATCTGAAATCAAGCCCTCGGCAAAGACTTGATGCATACAATGCTGATTGGCAAGGAGCCAAAGTGAGATTCATCAACTTTGCGAAGAAAATGACAAGCTATTGCAGCCCCATCGCAACAAGAAAATCCTCGAGTCACGGAGACTCTGCTCAGCTCTTGAAAAACTATGTCCGGCCTGCTGATGACTTTCAGCCTGTGATGAAAATACAAGTTCGGGGCTGATGACTCCATCCCGGCATTGAAGAAATTGCGGGGCATCCACTAGTGGTGCGCTGAAAAGCGAAGAGATCGAGAACAATTGCACGATTGCGCTGAAGAAAATGAACGATTCTCGGCTCCTCCGCGCCTACACCAACTCAATTCTTCCATACGCCTATGAAGTGAAGAAGACCAAGGCTGCGAGCGAGCTGCGATGAAAAAAGGAAGGCATCAGCTGCGTCAAATTCTTGATTCGAAGAAAATGAAGCCAATGACCAGCTCTCTTGAAAATCCTATTGATGCCGTTCGATTTCCTCCATGTCATCAAAAAATTGTTCCTTATGGAAGACTACAAGATCCCAAGCGGATCGATGAAGAAAATCATTACTGCTGCTACGTCGGAGCAGCGATGAAAAATTGAAGTGCAAGCAATCCCTTGGCCCGATCATTTCCTCACCTATGCCTCGGTTCACGGTGAAGAGGGTGGTGTTGAGAAATTGAAAATGAAGATGAAGATGTGGATATTGGATGCACTACACGATGATGAATGATGACTTTTGGGAAAATCGGCATCCCAATACTCCTCCATTCACACCGATTCAACAATATCCTCGGTCCCGGCAACCCACAGTTCGGATGGGCTCTGAAGAAACTCATCCCTCTCATACATTCATGAAGAAATTCTAGCGCTAGTCTTTGAAGAAACTGCTGTTCTTGATCCTCAAGTTGCACAAGAGGGCGAACCAGAAATTCCTCGACTGAAGAACTGAGCTCGTGATTCACGAGGTTGTGCTACAAATCAACGACACTCCTTTGCCCAAGCGAAGAATCCGTTCTCAAGCAAGCAAAATTCAAGGCTAAAGACTTCTTTTACGAGCATGTGTTCTTCATGATTATAATCCATATGACTCTTCTCGCATAAGGAAGAGGCGTTTACGGGCTGCAAGTCAAGCCAACTTCTATTCCTCGGTGTTATTTGACAAGGACAAAATCTTGATCACGAACATATTCCTCACATGGATATGGAATCTACGCCATGCTTGAGCCGATCCTCGGTGTTCTTCACGATGCGGGATTACTCAATTTACGCAATGACATTTGCGATTGGAAAGAAGAACTCATTCTTCAGTTCTACGCCACACTGCATATCATTGGAGACGCTGAAAATGTCAATTCATGGGTGCTGGATTGGATGACCGAAAACACTCATTATAAGGCACCAGCAACTGAATTGCTTCGTGTCCTTACTCTTGATCCTCCCATGACAGTGCACGTTGCATCTACAATGACCCTGAACTGACAAATCATTATATGCAAGTGCTCATGAAGCCTTTGAAGCCAGGGCAGGCCCCTCGAACCAAATTCCTCGTCAAGGAAATGCTTTATGTGCCTCGGACTGTCTATCGTATCCTGACGAAGACAATGACTCCTATCAAAGGCCACGACTCAAATGATGAAGATGTCGTTGGCATCATGAAGAACATGCTTTTCAACATCATTCATGGCGTTCCCGTCAACTTCCATGATTTCTTCATGAGGACTCGGCTAATGTTGCTATGTCACCTTTTGAAATTGAAGCCCTATCGCCTTGGATTATGAGATTCATAAGGCAAGATCTTCTTTGAATTACAAAGTGACACTCACGAACCATGGTAGCTACTTGCCTCCCATTGAAGTCCTCAGCGACCAGTTTCATCATCGATGATAAAGGCAAGGCAGCTGCTGTGATCGATGAAGGCACTCGTCCATTGGATGGTCAATTTAAATGCGCTACATCTTATTCTACCAATGGCGACTCTGCCACACATGACACTTGCAAAAATACCTCGGCAAAGCAAAATCCTCAAGCCCACGACACCGGGTGATGGTGATCGTGAGTTACTCCTCGGTCTTCATCGGAAGGTTGATCGCAATCACAAATGGGTGAAGCGTCGGTTTCTGCTGTTCTTCACAATATGACCTCAACACATAATCGGTGAAGAAGAACCATTATCACTTTCATGAAACCCTCAACCGCTTTTGGGCTGTTCTCACTCATGTCTATAGTGCGGAAGAAGCTGAAGACTATGGGTCTTGAGGAAGCATTTGGTGATGCGCACCTCCTCGAAGAAATTCAAGAGGTCAAAGTTCTGATCTAGTGGCCAGCTCCTATTCTTCATCGCGTGACAGCGATGAATATGAATATTTGGGCGACAACTGCGGCGGGCCCTACTTGACAAACAACCCGACAACGTTGGCGCTCCTCCATCAACGTGAAATTCTTGAGGCGTTAGTCCTCGGTTCGATCCTTTTGGTCATTTGATGACAAGGGGAGAAATCTGAGTTAGTCTTCAAGCGGGTCTATACTAAGGCGTTTTTTAAGTTACAACTCTCGTTCTTCGAAACTTTTATTGGATCGAGTTGTAATCTTAAACCCGATGGTGCCTTGATACTTTTGGGCGGTGCTCGATGCTTTTGATGCCTTTGAGCTCGATACTTTTGATGTGTTATTCGCATGCTTATTCCTCGTTAATATCATTGCACGCATGCTAAATTACATCGAGCACCATATTTCATGCATTTCAAATTCTTCATATTATATATCAAATGCGTGTATGAATTACAAGATATAGGGGGAGATCTCCATGATTCAATTCTTCAAATGTGCATTGCCTTCAAAAGCAAATTCCTCACTATGCACATATTAGGGGAGTTCTTCTATATCTTGCAATCAAATCCTCAATATTAGTATTTACACTTCAGATGTTTATCCCGTTGAAAACTTAACCTATGTTGTCATCAATCACCAAAGGGGAGATTGTAAGTGCATCTAGTGCCCTTAGTGATTTTGGTGTATTGAAGACTTATAGGTTAAGGGACTCATCGTTTGTGAGTGTACACAGGTCTATAAGTCTATGAGGAGTTTGATATTCTGAGAAAATCGACCCCTAAAATGAAGTTCTTATTGAAGACTTTGATATTCGAAGACTTTGAAAGTGAAGAAATTGGTGTGACCTTGAAGACTTGACATTCATTTGAGGAACATGAAGCGTGAAGACTTTTGTTTTCGTAGTTTCATTTTCTCTTTCTTGAGTCATAAAACACCGTCTTTGTTAAAGGGGTCGAGGAAATACTAAGGAAAAATTTCCATGTGATGCTCAACTCAAAATCCTACACCTACCAATCCCTTGAGTGAAGCCATTGGAAATCTCATACGATTCGATGAATTTCTTGATGTGAGAGCCAGATTCTTACAGTCCTTGAGGACCTTCTTTCTGGCCGAGGAGTTAGGAATCGCCGGTGTGAATTGCCTACATAGTGAGAACATGATAACCACGAGAATTTGAGAGTCAAATTTCCGACCGTTCTTTGTCTTGTGTGCGGCTGTCACAAAATATCTTATCCACCTAACGGTCATATCATTGAAGGGCATTTATGTCTTATCATGTCGGGCTGCTCCTAGACTATAAATAGCCGCCCCTACAACCACTAGTTGGTTGGCTGCTCGAAGAACTTGACACTTGTCATTTGAGCAACCCATCCTCAAGAGCACTTTGGCGAAAATCATCAAGTGAGGAAAATCCCAAAACCAAACCCCACAAACCCAAAGTGGTTGAGCATCATTGAAGAAATTGATCCTGCGTGGATCCGGCGCTTATTACCTTTGAAGACTGCGCTTCTTCAGACGGTTAGGCGTCAAGGTCTAAACATCAAGGCGAATTGTGGATTGTTGAGTGACCAAGTCTGTGAAGATTTGGAAGTCACTGAAGACTTACCACGAGTGATTGGGCGAGGCTGCGTGGTCTTAGTTCAAGGAGAATCTGGTGAGGACTGGGTGTCTGAGTTCTGGCTCGAGAGCTGGGTGTTCGGGACTGCGTGTCCTCGAGTTTAAATACTCGGCCGCTCCAACTAGGCGTACAAGCTGAGACAGCGATTGGAACTGGTTTACCAAATCATTGTCTTCACCAACCAAGCTGGTTCTATTTCCTCAACCCTTCCATTTCCTCATTCTTGTGTTGAATGTTGTTCATATCGTGTGGCGAAGACTTTGGTGAAGACTTTCTCAAATTCCTCAGTTCAATTTCTTGATCTGTTTATCTTCATCTTGTTATCCGTGATTACACTTTTACGTACTCTGTGCTACTCTTCATTTCATCATGATGACCATGCTTGTATCTTGTTATGCTTACTTACGAGTACTTATTCATGCAAGTAGTTCTTAGCTAAGGAATTTCCTCACGGCAAATTCCTCGATGAAGAATTCATAAAATCGCCTATTCACCCCCCTCTAGTCGATATAAGGCACTTTCCTCTCCCCTTCCTCACTTCATTTCATCCGCTCGTCGCTACTCTCTCCTCGAGCTCCTCAAACCCTAACACCGCCTTCTCCATCATCGCGGTGAGGAAGAGCTTCGCTGCCTCGACCTCGTCGTCGTCGTACTCACACCGACCTCGGAAATCTTCACTCCGCCGCCGCCGTAGCTGTCTTCCTCTGCCAAGTTAGGGCATGGGAGATCTAACCTGACAAAGTTCACATCTGTTCTTCTTAGTTCATCGTGTTCTTCACTTCGGGTAATTAAAAGTTACTTTTTTACTCACTTTTATTCTCAAACTTTCCTGAAAATCTTCAAAGGTGTTTATTCTTCAAATCTTCACACATATGAACACCTCACACATCATATGATCTTGAACTGTTTCTCTAAGCAATCATTTTCTTCAAGATTCCCTAATTGTGTGGATCTTGATCATGTACAACTCTGGAACCCTAAGACAAGAGCGGCTTAGTGAAATTCCTCAAAGTTCATCTGGTCAAATTCCTCAAAACTTGTTCTTTTGAAAAACCTTACGAGAAGCATATGACCTCTCCAAATTCCTCGCACCTATACTCTGTTCACGGTACTCATGCTGCTCTTTGAATCACTAGGTTCTCATCAACTTAACTCATTTGCAGCGTTCCTCGAAGAAAAACTGCATACTTCTTGAGAATTCGATTGTTCAAATTCCTCAATGAAGAATATGGCGAATGATAAGCCATGAAAGGAGGAAGAAACACGAGGTTATGATTGCGTTTGAAATCCACGAGAAATTTATCTTGACTATTGCACACTGTTGAAGCAAAATTTGGCAAAAAAAAAAAATCAGCGCAAGGTGCGCATATAGAGATTGAACGGAGATGGGCAAGGGAATGGAGGGAATACAGATATGTGACTCCAAAGTACATGAAGAAATTCGCCCTCAATCCTCCATGCCCAAGAGCTCCATTGGCACCTGGCCAAGTGGCTGACCCCACAAGCCTCAAACGTGGTGAGGACTTTCTTGCAGAATGGGCTAAGCGCCAAGCTAAATTGGCAAGACAAGCCAAGGAGGTAGTGAAGAAATTCAATGAGGATTACGCCCTTTGCTCACGCTCTTTGAGGCCTCGGTCGGCCGAGGAAATCCATGCCAAAGAAGCACCTTTCGTAAGCCAAGTGCTTCACCAACAGCGCCCTTACGGCCAAGTTCCTCAACAATGCCCTCACTGACAAATTCCTCACTGCTCTCTTTGCTCCACCAAAGTCCTCGGCTCCTTCAAAGTCCTCGGCTCTGTGCATCGGATACATGCCAAAGGACTGCTGGTTTCTCGATTGCCTCTGGTGTTTGGCGAGTTCCTCGGTGCACCTATTTCCTCATCAGGCCCCCCTTTGTTGAAGACCAAAGCAACAATTTGGGCGAGGTCCTCGGCCAAGTCAAAAACAGTGCATTCCATGTGCCTTCGATGATGAAGCTTCGATGATGAACTTGCGAAATCATCGAGAGCAGATAGGTGAAGGCGCTAGAGCCAAAGGCACATACTGTGCCCTTTGCTTTTGGATCGAAGAAAATCCTCGATTACATTGATCTACGCACAAGGATCCAAACACCCCAATGCCTAATTTTCATCGACTCTGGTCAAAGTCACCTGTTGACCCATTTCATCCTTGAAGAGAAATGGAAGTTTGAAAAGGCAAGAGAGATCAAGAAAGCTCAATACAGAAAGGAGAAGCTCCTGAAGAAAAATGTCGTCAAAATGACACCTGAGGAACTTCTCCAGGCTCAGTCTGAAATTCAAGCCCTCAGCAAAGACTTTGATGCCTACTATGCTGATTGGCAAGGAGCTCAAGTGAGATTCATCAATCTGACGAAGAAATTCACAAATGTTGTAGCCCCATGGCAATAAGAAAATGTTCAGGCTGTAGACTCTGCTCAGCCTGCTGAAGAACATGCCAGCACCGCTGATGATTTTCAGACTGCTGAAGCAAATGCTAGTTCGGGGCTGATGACTCCATTCCATACTTGAAGAAATTGCGGGGCATCCACTAGTGGTGCGCTGAAAAAGCTGAAGATCGAACAACTTCATCGATTCTTTGAAGAAAATCAACCAAATTCCTCGGCTCCTCCGCACCTACACCAACTCCAATTCATCCATCGCATCGGATGTGAAGAAGACCAAGGCTGCGAGCAAGCTGCAATGAAAAGCGGAAGGCATCAGCTCGTCAAATTCTTGATTGCGAAGAAAATGAAACCAATGACCAGCTCATTTGAAAATCCTATTGATGTTGTTCCAATTTCCTCCATGCCATCAATGGACCTTGTTCCTTTTGAAGAAGACTATGAGATCCCAGCGGATTTGATGAAGGAAATCATCCTGCTTTGCCGTCGAGCGGATGGGCGAAGAAATTGAAGTGGAAGCAATCACTTCAGCATGATCATTTCCTCACCTATGCCTCGGTTCACGGTGAAGAGGCTAGCGTTGAGAAATTGAAGATGAATGTGGATATAGGATGCACCACACTGTGATGAATGATGACTTTGGGAAAGTCGACATCCCAATACTCCTCTCTTCACACCTATCAATAGATTCCTCGGTCCCTGCACCAGCAGTTCAAATGGGCTCTGAAGAAACTCAACCCCTCCCTACTGTGCATGAAGACATTCCGGCCGCTAGTCTTTGAAGAACTGTTTCTGCTAATCCTCAGTTGCACACGAAGAGGAACGAGAAATTCCTCGGCTGAAGAACTGAGCTCGCGATTCACGAGGTGGTGATGCAACTCAACGACACCCCTCTGCCAAAGCCAAAGAATCCGTTCTCAAGCAAGCGAAGTTCAAGGCTGAAGACTTCTTTTCGAGCATGTATTCTTCATGACTACAACCCCTATGACTCTGCTTTCGCATAAGGAAGGCGTTTACGGACTGCTAGTCAAGCCAACTTCTATTCCTTTGTGATGTTTGACAAAGATAAAATCTTGATCATGCACATATTCCTCCGTGGACATGGAATCTACTGCCATGCTTGAGCCAGATCCTCGATGTTCTTCACAATGCGGGATTACTAAATTTACTGCACGGACATTTGCGATTGGAATGAAGAACTCATTCTTTAGTTCTCGTGACACTACATATCACTTGGAACCGAAGATGTCAACTCATGGGTGTTGGATTGGATGGTGAAAACACTCACTACAAGGCACCGTATTGAATTGCCGTGTCCTTCCTCTCAATCCTCCCCATGGCGATGCGTTGCACCTCGGTGACCCTAAACTAACAAATCACTATATCACGAGGTGCTCATGAAGCCCTTGAAGCTGGCAGGCCCCACAGACCAAATTCCTCGTCAAGGAATTACTCTAAGTGCCTCGGTTGTCAATAGCATTACAGCGAAGACAATGAGTCCTATCAAAGGCCACAACTCAAATGATGAAGAAGTCGTTGGCATCATGAAGAATATGCTTTTCAACATCATTCATGGCGTTCCGTCAACTTCCATGATTTCTTCATGAGGACTCACGAGCAATATTGCTATGTCACCATTATTTGAAGCCCTATCGCCTTGGATTATGAGATTCATCGAGGCAAGATCTTCACTGAATTACAAAGTGACACTCTAAACCACGGTAGCTACTTGCCTCCCATTGAAGTCCTCAAGCAGACGGTTTCATCGGTGATGATAAAGGCAAAGCAGCTTGTTGTGATCGATGAAGGCATTACGTCCATTGGATGGTCAATTTTGCAAGGCTGCATCTTACTCTACCAATGGCGACTCGCCACATGACTCTGCCGCAAATACCTCAGCCAAGCAAAATCCTCAAGCCACATCACCGGGGTGATGGTGGCCGTGAGTTACTCCTCGGTCTTCATCGGAAGGTTGATCGCAATCACAAATGGGTAAGCGTCGGTTTGGTGCACTTCTTCACAATATGACCTCAACACACAATGTTGTGAAGAAGAACCAATACTACCTTAATGAAACCTTCAACCGCTTTGGGCTGTCCTCACTCATGTCTATAATTTGAAGAAGCCGAAGACTATGGGTCTCAAGGAAGAATTTGGTGATGCGCACCTCCTCGGAAGAAACTCAAGAGGTCAAAGTTCCTCCACTTGTGGCCAGCTCTTATTCTTCATCGCGTGACACGATGAGAATGAAGATTTGGGCGACAACTGCGGCGGCCTGCTACAACAAACAACCACGACAATCTTGACGCTCCTCTATCGACTTGAAATTCTTCAGGGGCGTTAGTCCTCAGTTTCAACCCTTTTGGTCATTTGATGACAAAGGGGGAGAAATCTGAGTTAGTCTTCCAGCGGGTCTATATTTATGCCCTTAATATATATCGCATTTTTTTGCTAAGTTGCAACTCTCGTTCTTCTGAAACTTTATTGGATTGAGTTGTAATCTTAAACCCGATGGTGCGCCGATACTTTTGTTGCGCTATGCTCCGATACTTTTGATGCTTTCGGCATGCTTATTCCTCATTAATGACATTGCACGCATGTTGAATTTCATCAGGCACCATATGTCATCATGCATTTCAAATTCTTCATATTATATATCAAATGCGTGTATGAATTACAAGATATAGGGGGAGATCTCCATGATTCAACTCTTCAAATGTGCATTGCCTCAAACACAAATTCCTCACTATGCACAACTTGAGGGGAGTTCTTCTATATCTTGCAATCAAATTCCTCAATATCGATATTTACACTTCATATGTTTATCCCGTTGAAAACTTAACCTATATTGTCATCAATCACCAAAGGGGAGATTGTAAGTGCATCTAGTGCCCTTAGTGATTTTGGTGTATTGAAGACTTATAGGTTAAGGGACTAATCGTTTGTGAGTGTACACAGGTCTATAAGTCTATGAGGAGTTTGATATTCTGAGAGAAAATCGACCCCTAAAAATGAAGTTCTTGTTGAAGACTTTGATATTACGAAGACTTTACGAAGACTTTGAAAGTGAAGAAATTGGTGTGACCTTGAAGACTTGGTATTCATTTGAGGAACATGAAGCGTTATCGGTGTCAAAACCGGCGGATCTCGGGTAGGAGTCCCGAGCTGTGCGTCTAGGCGGATGGTAGCGGAGGCGAGGACACAATGTTTTACCGAGTTCGAGGCCCTCTCGATGGAGGTAATACCCTACGTCTGCTTGATTAATATTGATGGTATGGGTAGTACAAGAGTAGATCTACCACGAGATCAATGAGGCTAAACCCTAGAAGCTAGCCTATGGTATGATTGTTGAGATGTAATGTTGTGTCCTCTGGACTAAAGCCCTCCAGTTTATATAGACACGGAGAGGCTAGGGTTACAGTCGGTTACAATGGTAGGAGATCTACATATCCGTATTGCCAAGCTTGCCTTCCGCCAAGTAAAAGTACCTTCGGGACACGGTAGCAGGTCTTCAATCTTCTATCTTCGTAGTCTGGGAGTCCGGCGGATATTGATAGTCCGGCTGTCCGGATACCCCCTAGTCCAGGACTCCCTCAAGCGTGAAGACTTTTGTTTTCATAGTTTCATTTTCTCTTATTCTTCATCGCGTGACACTGATGAGAATGAAGATTTGGACGACACTGCGGCAGGCCCTGCTACAACAAACAACCCTGACAATGTTGGCGCTCCTCTATCGACTTGAAATTCTTCAGGGGCGTTAGTCCTCAGTTTCAATCCTTTTGGTCATTTGATGACAAACGGGGAGAAATCTGAGTTAGTCTTCAGCGGGTCTATATTAAGGGCATTTTTAAGTTACAACTCTCGTTCTTACGAAACTTTTATTTTGATCGAGTTGTAATCTTAAACCCGATAGTCTTGTTGATACTTTTGTTGCATTATGCTTTGCATGCTTATTCCTCGTTAATGACATTGCCGCATCTTTGAATCTCATCGGGCACCATATTTCATCATGCATTTCAAATTCTTCATATTATATATCGGATCGTGTATGAATTACAAGATATGGGAGATCTCCATGATTCAACTCTTCAAATGTGCATTGCCTCAAGCGCAAATTCCTCACTATGCACATTAGGGAGTTCTTCTATATCTTGCTATCAAATTCCTCAATATCGATGTTACACTTCATACATTTATCCTTTGAAACTTAACCTATATTGTCATCAATCACCCAAAGGGGAGATTGTAAGTGCATCTATTGCCCTTAGTGATTTTGGTGTATTGAAGACTTATAGGTTGAGGGACTAATCGTTTGTGAGTGTACAGGTCTATAAGTCTATGAGGAGTTTGATATTTATAGAAAGTCGACCCTAAAATGAAGTTCTTGTTGAAGACTTTGATATTACGAAGACTTTACGAAGACTTTGAAAGTGAAGAAATTGGTGTGACCTTGAAGACTTGGTATTCATTTGTGGAACATGAGCGTGAAGACTTTTGTTTTCGTAGTTTCATTTTCACTTTCTTGAGTCATAAAACACCGTCTTTGTTAAAGGGGTTAGAAATACTAAGGAAAAATTTCCATGTGATGCTCAACTCAAAATCCTACACCTACCAATCCCTTGAGTGAAGCCTTTGGAAATCTCATACTGTTCGATCACTTTCTTGATGTGAGGCGAAGTTCTTCAGATGCATTGATGAATTTATTCGACTAAGGAGTTAAGGAATTCGCCCGATGTGAATTGCCTACGATCGAGAACATGATAGCCACGAGGAATTTGAGAGTCAAATTTCCGACCGTTGTTGTGTTCTTGGCTGTCCCAAAATATCTTATGCACCTAACGATCATATCATTGAAGGCCATGTATGTCTTATCATGTCGGGCTGCTCCTAGGCTATAAATAGCCGCCCTACAACCACTAGCTGGTTGGCTGCTCTGAATAACTTGACACTTGTTGAGGAGTCTGGACTAGGGGTGTCGGGACAGCGGTGTCAATATCCATGGGACTCCCGGACTACGAAGATAGAAGATTGAAGACTCGGCTCGTGTCCAGGAAGGTACTTTCCTTGGCGTGGAAGGCAAGCTTGTCAATCTGGATATGTAGATCTCCTACCATTATGGCCCGACTCTGTGTAACCCTAGCCTCTCCGGTGTCTATATAAGCCGGAGGGCCTTGAATCCATAGGGCCGAACATTACATCTCAACAATCATACCATAGGCTAGCTTCTAGGGTTTAGCCTCCTTGATCTCGTGGTAGATCTACTCTTGTACTACCCATATCGTCAATATTAATCAAGCGGGGCGTGGGTTTTACCTCCATCGAGAGGGCGAACACAGGTAAAAACATTGTGTCCCTCGTCTCTTGTTACCATCGCCTAGGCCTGATTGGGACCCCTACGAGATCCGCGGTTTGACACGACATTGGTGCTTTCATTGAGAGTTCCTCATGTCGTCCCGATAGGCTCGATGGCATCTTCAACCATCAGCGCTGTCGAGGTGAGACTTTTCTCCCGGACGAATCTTCGTGTCGGCGGCTTTGCTGCGGGCAATTCTCTTGGCCATCTGGAGCGAATCGGCTATGCCCTGGCCGTCGGTCAGTTCGGAAGCTTGAACTTCACGGCCGATGGCGCGAGACTTGATCTTGACGGACTCGAGCCACAATAGCGTGCCGCCTTTGTGACGATGGGCATGATCTAGCTCTGCCGCGGACGGTGCTTTGGTGGCGCTTTCGGATCGCTCGGCCACTAGCGGGCCGATTGCCCATGTCGAGGCGGTGGATGAGCGCCGCATACAGGAGACTCAACATCCGCAGCGATGGGCGAATACCAATCTTGTCCCTGCGAAACTTCGTGATCCCGGCGCGGACTCCTCGCCGGACTCCGAGCCTCCGCGCCTACCAATTAAGCCGGATTGGGCGCGGTTATGGAATTCACCGCGCGGACATCTTCGGCACTTTCGCCTTTTGGTGATATCTGAATTCATGAAGCATCTCTACGCTATCGGGAGAATCCTAGCGGACTATGGCGGGGCGGTTGGAGTTGAGACGACGAAGAAATTGAGCCACCCACCACCCACTTTATAGCCACGTCGAAGATTTAACGACATGCTAGACTTGACTCGGCGACATCGGCGCTATGGGCGGCGATGCGGAGGCGAACAGACCAGCGCCCACGAGGGCATTGGAAAACCACCTCGTCATCACAGCGTCTACATGGTGGATACCCCAAAAGAAGGGGATGGCGAAAAAGCAGCGAGCAAGATTCTCTAAAAAGCAGCCCAAGCGCGGCGTCGTGGCGCCGCTCTAAACCAGCCACAACAAGAATATAGATCGGCATAGGAAATAACAATACCCCAGAGTGCAGAAGACAACCCCTCGGCACGACTCGGTAGCGAGGAGGATGCAAAAGCAAGCCCTCACGAAAGGCGGCGGAAGAAAAGGTTGAGGATCAAAGCTATGTACCTCCCTCGAAGGCGAAACAAGCCTCAATGGCAACCAATTAAATCGCGCCGAGACCCCGTCGAACAAGAGCTTTTTAAGCACAGGCTCATCGCTTCTGACAAGAAGCTGAAGAAGGAAGCGGAAGCTCAAAACAATGGAAGGCGCTCCGGACAAGATGGAGCAAAGTACTCAAAACCGGAGATAAATCTGGCAGCGGCCACCAATCGAAGAGCTACCCAAGCATAAGCTGCTTCGAATCGACGAGGAGGCCATAGAGCCCCCATGCCCAGGCCCAGCCAGTCCATCTACGGACCCAAACAAGCCCCAAAGCAAAGCAACACGTCAAGTGTCCGACGATAGCGGCACATACAAGTCTGGTAGCCGCACACCCACTATGTTTCATAGGCGAGTCTTTGGATCATGAGTTCCCATGAGGTTTAAACCCATAAACATAGAAGCCTACGATGGAACAACAGACCACAGATGCGGATGAAGACTATATATTGCATATACACATGGCTAGAGATGATCTCCACGCCATAAAATATCTCCCCTCAAGCTCAAAGGGCCAGCCGTCATTGGCTCAAAGCCTCCCGAGAAAACTCTTGTTGGAAGTTGGGAAGAGCTCGAGGAAGCATTTAGAAACAAATTTTCAAGGGACCTATGTCCGTCCTCAGGATCTGGGAGCGATTTAAGTCATATAACTCAACAACTTGGGAGAGTCGTGGCGGAAGTGCAGGAACAGGTTTCTTACCAAAAAGAACCAAATAGTCATTGTCAGAGACTGAAGCCTTAGCACTTTCAAGCACAATGTCCGAGACGAATGGCTCGCATGGACACCTCGGTCGAGAAACCAAGGACAATGACCGCATTAACAAGCCTCATGACCATTACATGCGGGGAGGATAGGCAGGCTAGCAAGCGCGACACCGGCGACCCAAGTACATCGAGATAAGAGATGGAAATGGAAAATCACAGTAGCGAGAAAAGTGCGGCCCGGAATAAAGAAAAAAGCCAAAAACCGGCGATCAGCGCGGGATTTAAAGCTCACGGCCAAATAATAAAGCCACAGACCTCTAAGGATAGCGGTGTGGTGTCCAACTTAAAGAAGATTTTGGGTCGGATATGTCAAATCCACAATACCCGGAAGGCACCAAATCGCACCCACGAGGATTGTTGGGTTTTAAGCGATCCGTGATGAATCTACGAACACAAAGGGGCTCGGCGCGTCGGCGAAGAGACAAACCCCCGGTGAGCAGGAAAACAAAAGAATTTCCCCAAAGGGTCAAGCGATAAACTCACTTCATGTGAGGACACGGAAAAACAGTCGCGGCACTTTACGAAAAAGAGCCGCGCGGTCCAACCAATGATGAAGATTGGATATCAAAACCAATCACTTTTCGACCAGCAGGACTACTCGAAGCGTTGAAGCAGGGGCGGACTCTCTTGATATTGAATCCGATAATAAGCGGATTACAATTCCTGAGCGTCCTAATGGGCGGAAGCGATGACTTAAACCTACTATATTCAAACACAATCGCCGGATGAGGATAGAGCCCTACCAAAATTCGACACAGCCACACTTCCTTCAAAGAGTCTCGCTTGAGCCCTTCGCCAAGTGCAGGCTCGATATTACTAGAAGTCGTGTTGGGATCACGAACAACTTTTCGTGTGAAAAATTAATTTTCATATCGTCCCATTTAAAGTGAATATCAAGCCTTTGTTGGGATGAAAGGCTTTTGTCGCTTCAGCGCCATACCGCATTATCGTCTCTTACATAAGATGCCGGTCCACATGGCGCCATTTCGGTCGAGGTCACTTAAAGACCCGGACTCGGATAGGCGAATCCGGACTCGGCGAGCTAGGGGCTCCCTAGCGCATACCCTTTCCACGAGGGGCTGCGCTAACCGTCAGCGGTTTCATATAAACCTTGCTTTAATTATTTATATTTCTTCTTTTGCATATTTTTCATACGAACTGTTTCTAAAACTAAGCGTTCCTCTCTTTCTCTGAGATGAACAACGTGCGTGCCGTCGAGGATAACGGCGCCGCAGAACCGGTAGCCTGAGCGTGCGGTAGGGACCCGTTGCAAGGATTCTTTTCAGATTAAGACCTTGCGTAGACCTTTTATTCTGTCTCTTGTTGTTACTCTCCTTGGCTCCTTCCTATAGCCAAAGCGAACTGGCCTTTAGCATCGGCGCGTCGAAGACCATGCCGTGCACGGACACAAGGGCTTAGGGCATAATTCGCCCATTATCATAAAGTCGAACACACCTTGGAGTGTTGGCGTCTCGAGTTAGGCATTATATGCATCAGCTCGAATCATGTCTTTGGTCAAATGTTGGGTTTGCACGGCTCTGTGTTTTGCTGCCTTACGTTCCGTATCACCCGGCTAACACGGCACCGGAGAACTCTGCGATTGTGCCCGATTAATTTGGCGAGCACCTTAGTAGAAAGCGGCCCAGCTGTCATGATATAGCGAGTGCAATCGACCACTTGATCGACCATCGGAATGTTTAGAATTCCCGCTTTGACGAAGGACCGTTTCTCGGTCGAGCACATCGCACCCAGTAAGGAGATGTGCGGTGTCATCGAGAGCTATATCGTAGCCCCACCCTCGAGCTCCATTGGCTAAGTGAAAGAGATAAAGCATTATAGTCCGAATTGCCTCGTTAAACTCGCTACCACCTCCTTATAACAGGACCGAGGCGTCGGATTAAGTGTGAACCGCGCTATTTTGCAAACACCCGGCACCTTGTGCGAGGGGCTTTGGCCGAAACTGCATCTTCGGGTTATACAAAATATCGTGGCGGCATACGGGAAGTCTTACTACTTGGAAGCACAAGTATAAAAGCATTCACACTATAACCATTGATCTACAAGTTAATGCGTTCAATTGAGCGTTACATTTTTGAGCACTGCGACTCTATTACCTGGCGCCACGCATAACCTCCCGAAATAATGTTGGCGGAAGCGGTTTCCATCCGAACCACAGGCGGCAACAGCGGTGGCATCCATCTCCGGACACTGCGCCTTCACGGGCGAGCCATCTGCGCTCCCTCGATGCAGGCCGACCGTTTCATCTCCTTGATATGTGGCACCTTCAAAGAATGCTGCGATGGGCGAAGTAGCTCGTCGCCTTGGACCTCTCGGCCATACATGAGCCCGCGATGTCGATCATAGCCAGCAGACGGTCTATTTAGTTCGGCCCATTAATGACTTGTCCGTCGGCGGAAGAAGGCGTCCGGACTGTGGAATTGAGACCAATATAACTCTTCGTCTCGTGATCCCCAGCTCGGAAGTGCTTAGCGGCATCGGCCTTTTCGCAGCCAAGTCCATATCACGGATCCTCCGAACTCCTGGCCGCTCAAATTGGCGTACTTGGCATCCATAAACGGCGGCGCATAAGAAAAAGCTTGCCGACCCACGATTTCTCGGCTTGGCGCAGCTCCTCCTTCATAGCCCGCATTACAGGCGGGCATCCTTAACCGGCGGTGGCCTTCTTGGTCTTCCCGCTCCGATAAGGCGCTCCTTTTCAAAACCTCATTGCGGTCGGTAGCATCCTTTAATTTCTTGGCCAATTCGGCCTCCTCCCTAGCAGGCGGTCGCGCGACCTTTTCGACCTTCAATTCTTGGCGCCCTCGCGGCAACGCGTCACTCCCGGGCTTGCTCCTTAGCTAGAAACAAGTTAGGCCGAAAACTCTCCAACAATGACACTATCGTATTAACGACATATAACTTATCGAGCGGGCTTGGACCCACTCAATAAAGCGGCTGCGGAGAATTTATTTACCTTGCGACTCGTCAAGCATTTGGTTGACAAGTGCGATGTCGGCATCTGCCACGTCAAGTTATCGACTTAATTGGCAAACTCACTAGTCGGCTGGCCCCGGACTATCCGCCACTATGTCGAGCAGCGGTATTCATTACTGAGATGTTGAGATTTTGATCCTCGACGCAGCTGTCGTTTTTGACAACCTACGAGTCTTAGGGGCTACTATCTATCTGAGCGCATTTTTATATGCAAAACTGTTAAAAGACAAAGGGTGCATCATTTTCGCATACCTCAAATCCCTTGACAAGCTCATGGCGGCATTACACAATCCGCTTTCGCGGACGAAATCCTTCCGACCACCATACGCGTGTCTTGCGGTGATCTTCTGAAATGGGCGCCCTCTCAAGCAAACTCTTGATTCTCGGCGGACTCACGGGGTGCGAACTCTCGGGCCCCTCGGGACTCGGGGGCGCCCTCGTGGCGACACTTTGGGCTACTTTGCCTCATCTGGCGGCGCTGCGAGCGAGCGTGTCGCTCTCCATCATCTCCGGAAGAAGGTCCCGAGGATGAACTCATCAGAGGCGGCTGCAGATCCGAACTGCGATATAAATATTTCGGTTACCTCTGAAGCATAAGCGAAGGTACTTCCTTATTAAACTTCCTCTTTCATACTCACGGCTCGTTGGAGGCTGGTCCTTGGCGATGATTGCGCGTCGGATTCTCTCCGGACGCGGACCAGATGAGGATTTATTCCACGCTTAGAGGCTTTGACCTCCGGATCTTGGGCGGTCCTCTTCTCCCTCTGAAGGAGGATCCTTGGTTCCCTCCTCTTGATGCATGCCTAAGTATATAGCTCCTATATTTCCCCGTCGCCCCCCCTCTGTGGCGCAACCTCAACATTCGACCAGGCCACGGGCTCCGGTCACGGTCTCTGGGAGGGCGGACACCTTATCAGCCTTGATCGCACCACCCATTCTGTAAAGAACAAAGGGTGAGAGGCGATCTTTTGAAAGGCATACAAATAGAATGTCAGGACTCTGAGCTATTTACACAGTGTCAAGGCGATCGCGGCTTAGGCTGCGTCCTCGGCCAAATCCGGACCGCCACTGCGGTCGAAGAACAGCTTGTACATCTCCGTGGGTGTCGCACCCATAAAATCTTGGAACAACGAGGTCCTTCGGATTGAACTCCCATAGGCGGAGAGGGCGGCGTTTGCGAGGTAGGAGGTGCACGATTAGCATGACACGCATCACCTTGATCAGGTCAATCTCCCTTGTTTGGAGGTCTCGAATCCGGCCCTGCAGTGCGGGCACGTCCTTGGGCGGCCCCCAATTGAGCCCTTGGTTGACCCGACATCGGTTGGTGTGGAGGTCCCAGGCGGAAGGAGGCGGCGGCTTTGCTTGCTTGCCCCTTGGGCGATGATGTAAAACCACTCCTGCTGCCACAATCCAGTTCCTCTTGGAAGGAACCTTGAGCCATGGGGCATCGACCTTCTTGCTTACAGATGCGCCCGCCGCTCAACTTAGCGCCCCGATCATCTTGGCTCCACCTTAAATGTTTTTCAGCCACGGGCGAAGTGGGGATGGCGGAGGAAGGCTTCGGAACAATAATGAATCACGGAGATGTGGAGGATGGACTCGGGCCAAGTCGTGGAAGTCCGGCCCGTAGTAGAACGGGAGCCCTCTCACGAAGGGATCGTCGAAACCAATCCCAGCGGAGGTGAGATCAGGCAGCGTATTCACGGGCTCGGGGGCTGCACGGCCTGCCACAGGGCAGAGCAACTGTCTGCGAAACCTCGTGGGCGGTGCTTGGCCTCTCGCCTTCAATATGTCCTCCTCGCGTGGCGGAGGAGGCATCCACACCACCAGAGGTCGGGCGGACATTGTTGTGGATCCAGGCGCTCGAATCTGAAGCTCTAGGTGTTGGGCTGGGGGCGGAGGAAAGATTGATCACGAGGTTGAAAAACAGGGACAGGCCTTGGTCCTCTTATAAAGGAAGAAATACCAAAGGTGCGTCTCGTGATATTTAGGATTCCCCTTGATAGAGGCGTGGCGGCAGGCAGTTGGGTTACCCACGCGCGTATTGATGAGGATCCCGGAATAAAGGGACACGATCTGCCCGACAAGGCGTGCCAAGAAACGCTTAGCTAAGCGTCTTTGAGGTGGAATAAGTAAAGACAATTCAAACAAGGGCTTGGTAGCGGTGTGATGGCCTTGCCGCATAATCGTCGGCAGATTGAATCGATGTATATGTTTTATTCTCTCTACGGTGGGGCGTGGAAATTATTTTTTGCGAGCGGACACTATCACGGTGTTACGTCATCTTCTCTAGATTATTCAAGGAAGGAACCGCCTTGCAATGCCAAACATTATGCATGCGGACTCATCCTCATTGAAGGCTGGTTCGGGAGCTCTTGAGAGTCTGGACTAGGGAGTGTCCGGACAGCGGATATCAATATCTGCGGACTCCCGGACTACGAAGATAGAAGATTGAAGACTCCGGCTCGTGTCGGAAGGTACTTTCCTTGGCGTGGAAGGCAAGCTTGGTGTCGGTGTCAAAACCGCCGGATCTCGGGTAGGGGTCCCGGCTGTGCGTCTAGGCGGATGGTAACAAGAGGCGAGGACACAATGTTTTACCCGAGTTGGGCCCTCTCGATGGAGGTAAAACCCTATGTCTGCTTGATTAATATTGATGATATGGGTAGCACAAGGTGGATCTACCACGAGATCAAGGAGGCTAAACCCTAGAAGCTAGCCTATGGTATGATTGTTGAGATGTAATGTTGTCCTATGGACTAAGGCCCTCTGGTTTATATAGACAGGAGAGGCTAGGGTTACTGCAGTCGGTTACAATGGTAGGAGATCTACATATCCGTGTTGCCAAGCTTGCCTTCACGCCAAGGAAAGTACCTTCGGACATGGGCAGTCTTCAATCTTCTATCTTACGTAGTTTGGGGTCAAGCGGATATTGATAGTCCGGCTATCCGGACACCCCTAGTCGGGACTCCTCGGTAGCCCTGAACCAGTCTTCAATGGCGATAAGTCCGGCGTGCATAGTGTTCGGCATTGCAAAGGCGGGTTCCTCCTTGAATAATCTGGAGAAAATAACGAACACGGGATAGTGTCGGCTCTGCAAAATAAATTCCACATTCCAAGCGTAGAGAATAAAACACATATCTTGATCCAATCTGGCGGCGTATTATGCGGCGTGACATCACGCACGCTACTGCCTGTTTGAATTACTATGTCACCTCGGCACGTTTAGCGGCGGTTTCCGTAGCACGTCTGTCGAGCGGAGATCGTGTTCCCCTTATTCAAGGATTCTCATCAATAAATGCGTGGGTAACCCAACGCGCCATTGATGGTGGCGCTTGGGAGATAGCGAGTTTTACTAGGCGGTGAGGGCGCATAGTTTAGTCCGCCTATATATAAGGGATAAGTTTACCTTCTCACCTCGCCTTCTTCCTCCTTTGCTCATCCATCCTGCGAACCCAAGCTCCAACGCCTAAGCTCGCGCATCCGCCTCGACCCTTCTCCGAACATGTCGGGAGGGAGGCAAATGGATGGCCTCCTTTGCCAGGAGGAGGACATCACCAAGCTGGGCGACAGAATACCTTTCGGCGACATCGCGCATGGTGCCCGTCGTGGGCAGCTCATTCCTACCCGGGGCCTCATGAGAGGTTGTTTTCCTTCCCCACTTCCTCCGCGGACTGGGCTTTCCGCTCCATCCATTCGTCCAGGGGCTCATGTTTTACTCGGCACTGATTTCCACGATCTGGCGCCAAACCGTCCTCAACATCTCGGCGTTCATCGTGGTATGCGAAACCTTTCTGCGCATCCGGCCCCACTTGGCTGTGGCTCAAGACTTTCAACGTCAAGCGAAGGTTGTGAAGAGGCATAAGCGAGAATCTTGGGCGCCATGTTGGGCAAAGCTGCCCAGCGTCCCTTAACTAGAAGGGACCTTCGTGGACTCCGTCAAGGGTGGCGATCGGGGTGGTTCTATATCACGAGCAGCGCAAGCCCACATGGCGGCGGCCCCGGTAGAATCTGGAATCCCTCGCAGCTCACCTCCTGGAAGAAGGGGCTGCGGTGGGGTGATCCGGTGGAGGTGGCGGGACTTGAGCCTGCATCAAAAATTTGGTGAGCAATAGGCTCCGCTTCGTCGGCGTGGTCGAGTCATGCTCCTCTGGCGGATTCTCCCATGCCAAACGGGCATTTAATGCTGTGGGAGTTTAATCCGGAGCAGCACCCAGGCGTTAAGCGGCGCTCTTGACTGCTGGCGTCTGAAAGGCGCTGGAGAGATCTTTGTTCAAAAGCGCCAAGCCCGCATCCGCGACCGAAGACCAGCGGATTCAGCTTGCGATCTCCGGCCCGACAAGGTAAGTGATTCGCCCCATTACGGGACACTTGAGTAACTAGATTGACTCTAGTGAGGTTTTAATCTGCCTCTTCCTTTGACATGGTTGGATGGAAAGGCCCGCTGCTCATCGGCCCGGCTCCCATGCGGAAGAACCGGTGGGCGCCCGCTTAGCAAGGCTGCTGGTTCGGCACCATCACGATGGTCTTGGGAGAAGAAACCAAGAAGGTGGCCGTGGGGACTCGAAAGAGTTCCGCAATCGAGCGTCTGGCGGCGGCGGCGAGACTCCTCCCGAAGGCGAGGAGGAGGAAGGTACTCTCTCCGGAGGAGGGAGAGGAAGAGAAGAGCCTCCCCAGCCGGGGCGGCGAAGAAGGTCAGAGGAGAACTATCCCCGGGACAGTTTGCCAACATGTCGATGTTGGCGGATGAAAGTGGCCTCAAGGGCCCGGCGTCCGGCGGATCGTAAATATCCGGATCATTTATCGCCGTATATTGTATGTCATGTAGCGTCCTTCTAATGCGCATTGTTCCTTTAGTCCGGCCGTTGGCGACCTTCCGACTTCGATGGCGGGTCGTTGGCGCCGTCGGATGTAAATTCCATCTCATTGCCTCTAACCCGCGCCCGAGGGCGGCGGAATCCCACGAGGACACGCCGGGAGGAAGCTCGGGCGCCGTCGAGCAACCCCGGACTTCATGGACTCTACTCCGGAACCCGGTGGTTCGAGTCAACAAGCAACCCCTCGAAGAAGACGGGACCGTGGCGGCCTCCATCAACCGGAGCACGGATAACCTCTTGGGGCGCTCAAAGCGCCTCCATCAAGAAAGAACACCGCACTCTCATGAGTGCGGTGATTGAAAAGTCCCGGCTACGCCAAGGTAGGTGACCAAGCTTCTGTGACCTTCTAACGGGCTTTGAGGTAAAGTTTAAAATAATGTAATGTGATACCGCACACACGGTAGCCCACGATGCTTAGTTGATTGTTCGAAAGAAAAGCGGACTAAGGATCTAACAAAATAGGCCTTGAGGTTGCTAAAAATATGTCAATATGGGTGTGCGAGGCTCTTGTTGTTGGCCTTGCCGCGTTGGCCCGGAGGTCGGCGAAGAAGGACCTTGGCGGTCGGAGCAAGAGCTCGGCCATGCCAAGAGCAGCTCAAGGAAAAGAAGGTGAATAACACGCTTTAAATAAGTACCTTCTGAGAAAAGGGTTTTGGTTGCAAACAAGATTAATAAGGATAATATATTTGTCACGGGGGCCACTAACGAGGTGGCAGCCACGAAGGATGCGTGTGTCGTGGCGAACTCAATGCGGCCCGCAAGCAGTCTGGCGAGAAAAGCAAAGCGGCTTGGTGGCGGAAGTTAAGACAAGAGCTCGAGGCTCTCATGGAAAAGCATGAGAGTTTGGGCGTGACTCAAGACTTCGAGAGTCGAGGCTTGCCTCGGCTCGAAAGTGCAGAATCATGGTAAGGCGAGGCCCGGAAGGCCCATGAGGAAGTAGAGGACATGAAGAAGATAGCGGCGGGTAAGGCGTTTTCATGCGAGCAAGCATGTTAATGTAAATTACGGATACTTACGAGTTGAGAGCTCTCGGGGCATTTGCGGATCTGCGCGTAGTGCATCGATCCGCTTCACATTTTATCGTGGCGAGGAGGGAGCTCAGCGGAGAAAGATCTTCGGTCTCGGTATCTTTGAGGCGGCCATCAGTGCCCCCAGCGACCAGGTGAAGCAGGTGGTCGAACTCCACAAAATGGTGAGGAGGCCATGAAGGGCCTCACCCAGTCCGGTAATGGCACAGGCAGGCCATGCACAGCAAGCTACTTTGGCCTAGTCTTGTGCGGCTGGTGGATGCATGCCCAGGCTGGATGTGATCAAGCGCTCCTTTGCATTGAAGGTGCTCGTCGGGCCCTTGCCGCATAAAAGGTGCAATGGGGCAAGCTTGGATGCGGGAAAGCTTCTCACGGATCCGCGCGGCCGGACGAGGAGCATCGCCGCGGGCGATATTATAAAGTTGTCTGAAGGGAACTGCGATATTGCGGATGAGTGCCCTTAATGTAATCTTTGAGTGAACTTCATGTGTGTTTTTTATCTGTCTTGCTTGAAAACCTGTTTATATGCGCCATGAGCAACGCTTTGTTGAATTTAAAATATTACCTACATGCGGCCGTTTATTAAATCGAGAGATGGCAAGTCGTTGGCTTGACCCCCAAACCACACAGTCTGGGGTGTTCGGTGATAAACTTGAGCACTCTTGTTCCCATTTTGGGTCCATCTAGGGAAGTGCTCAACCACGACGAACAAAGCGACCGGACTTATAATGCTTGAACACTCTCCTTAGCCATAGAATTCTATAGTTTTAAATTTTGGCGAAGCCCTGGTATAGGAAGACCGAATCAAGAGCGCTATCCTCGCTTCGTCCGGACATCATCGGGAACTTCGCTCGAAGCGGCATGAGTCTTTAAGGACGAAAAAGACCTCGGGGTGGTTCTATATCACCGACGCGCAAGCCCACATGGCGGCGGCCCAATTTAGATCTGGAATCCTCGCAGCTCACCTCACGGAAAGAAGGAGCTGCGGTGGGGTGATCCGATGGAGTGGCGGGACTTGAGCTGCATCAAAGCTGGTGAGCAATAGGCTCGGCTCGTCGGCGTGGTCGAGTCATGCTCCTCTGGCGGATTCTCCCATGCCAAACGGGCATTTAATCATGTGGAGTTTAATCCGGAACAGCACGGGCGTTAAGCGCGCTCTTGACACAGCGTCTGAAGGCGCTGGAGGAGTCTTGTTCAAAGCGCGCAAGCCCCGCATCGCGACCGAAGACAGCGGATTCAGCTTGCGATCTCCGGCCCGACAAGGTAGTGATTCGCCCCATTCGGGACACTTGAAGTAACTAGATTGACTCTAGTGAGGTTTTTAATCTGCCTCTTCCTTTGACATGGTGGATGGAAAGGCCCGGCTGCTCATCAGCCCGGCTCCCATGCGGAAAGAACCGATGGGCCTTGGCTTAGCAAGGCTGCTGGTTCGGCACCGTCGTGGTCTTGGGAGAAGAGCCAAGAAGGTGGCCGTGGGGACTCGAAAAGTTCCGCAATCGAGCGTCGGCGGCGGCGGCGAGACTCCTCCCGAAGGCGAGGAGGAGGAAGAGGAGTACTCTCTCGGAGGAGGGAGAGAGAAGGAAAACCTCCCCAGGCAGGCGGCGAAGGGTCAGAGGAGAACTATCCCCGGACGGTTTGCCAACATCGATGTTGGCGAGGATGAAGTGGCCTCAAGGGCCCGGCGTCCGGCGAGATCGTAAATATCCGGATCATTTATCGCCCGTATATTGTATGTCATGTAGCGTCCTTCTAATGCCGCATTGTTCCTTTAGTCCGGCCGTTGGCGACCTTCCCGACTTCGATGGCGGGTCGTTGGCGCCGTCGGATGTAAATTCCATCTCGACTGCCTCTAACCGCGCCGAGGGCGGCGGAATCCTGAGACACGCCGGAGGAGGCTCGGGCGCCGTCGAGCGCCCCGGACTTCGCCCGAACTCTACTCCGGAACCCGCGGCGGTTCAGTCAACAAGCAACCCCTCGAAAGAAGGGCAGGACCGTGGCCGGCCTCCATCAACCGGAGGCACGGATAACCTCTTTGGGGCGCTCAAAGCGCCTCCATCAAGAACACCGCACTCTCATGAGTGCGGTGATTGAAAGATCCAGCTTCGCCAAGGCTGGGTGGCCAAACACCTGTGACCTTCTAACAGGCTTTGAGGTAAGTTTAAAATAATGTAATGTAATACCGCACACAGTAGCCCCGATGCTTAGTTGATTGTTGAAAGAAAAGCGGACTAAGGATCTAACAAAATAGGCGGAGGTTGCTAAAAATATGTCAATATGGGTTTGCGAGGCTGTTATTTGTTGGCCTCTGCGCGTGCTTGGCCGGAGGTCGGTGAAGAAGGACCTTGGCGGTCGGAGCAAGGCTCGGCCATGCCAAGAGGCAGCTCAAGGAAAAGAAGGTGAATAACACCACTTTAAATAAGTACCTTCTGAGAAAAGGGTTTTGGTTGCAAACAAGATTAATAAGGATAATATATTTAATCACGGGGGCCACTAACGAGGTGGCAGCCACGAAGGATGCCGTGTCGTGGCGAACTCAATGCGACCTGCAGGCAGTCTGGCGAGAAAAGCAAGCGGCTTGGTGGCGGAAGTTCGGCAAAACTCCGGGCTCTCATGGAAAAGCATGAGAGTTTGGGCGTGACTCAAGACTCGAGTCGAGAGCTTGCCTCGGCTCTCGAAAGTCTAAATCCGCCAAGGCCGAGGCCCGAAGGCCCATGAGAGTAGAGGACATGAAGAAGATAGCGGCGGGTAAGGCGTTTTCATGCGAGCAAGCATGTTAATGTAAATTACGGATACTTACCGAGTTCGGAGCTCTCGAGGGCATTTGCGGATCTGCCGCGTAGTGCATCGATGCCGCTACATTTTATCGTGGCGAGGAGGGAGCTCAGCGGAGAAGGTCTTCTGGTCTCGGTATCTTTGAGGCCGGCCATCAGTGCCCCCGCGACCGGTGAAGCAGTGGTCGAACTCCTAAGGTAGTGAGGAGGCCATGAAGGGCCTCACAGTCCGGTATGCTGGGCGAGCCATGCTGGCAGCTACTTTGGCCTAGTCGGCGGCTGGTGGATGCATGCCCGGGCTGGATGTGATCAAGCGCTCCGCTTTGCATTGAAGGTGCTCGTCGGGCCCTTGCCCATAAAGTGCAATGGGGCAAGCTGGATGCGGGCTTCTCACGGATCCGCCGCGGCGGGCAAGGAACGCATACGCGGGCGATATTATAAAGTTGTCTGAAGGAGCTGCGATATTGCGGATGAGTGCCCCTTAATGTAATCTTTGAGTGAACTTCGGCTGTGTTTTTTATCTGTCTGCTTTGAAAACCTCGTTTATATCGCCATGAAACAACGCTGTTGAATTTAAAATATTACCTACATGCGGCGTTTATTAAATCGAGAGATGGCAAGTCGTTGGCTTGACCCCCAAGCCCACGAGTCTTTGGGGTGTTGGTGATAAACTTGAGCACTCTTGTTCCCATTTTGGGTCCATCTGAGGAGGTGCTCAACCTGACGAACAAAGCGGCCGGACTTATAATGCTTGAACACTCTCCTTAGCCATAGAATTCTATAATTTTAAATTTTGGCGAAGCCCCACGGTATTCGGAAGACCGAATCGAGGCGCTATCCGCCTTCGTCGGACATCATCCGAACTTCGCTCGGCGGCATGAGTCTTTAGGGACCGAAAAGACCTCTCGAACAGCGACCGATCTCTCGCCTTATCATGCCGATCAGTTTAGCTTTCTCCCTTTGCGTTAACCGGCTCAACGGGCGCAATCGCGATGGTTCTCCGGTGCTACCTTAGCAATGGGAGCGGGCGTAAGGTACCAAAACATGGGGCAGGCAAACCCAACTATTGACCCAAGACATGATTGGAGCTGATTCATATAATGCTATAAGTTAAGGTGCCGCACTTGTGAAAGTGTTGGACTTAATCACACCATAATTTCGAGGAGCGAAGCCCCTGGTGTATTGGCCGTACCAAAATATCTGGTGCAAGATGTCATATAATGAACATATGTAAAGATAGCATAATTGCAATGAAAAGGTAATATACTTGCAAAAGGAAGTCTGCGTTATTTATGAAAGAAGATCTGCTAATAAAGCGGTGATACAAATAGTCTTGATAAGCAAAGGATTAGGACTAAATTAACATGTCCCCCTCGAGGATAAGCTGCAGACTTGGTGTATGTAATCGAATTTAATGCTCGTAATGGAGACCACACGAGTGTTAAATGCTAGCCTTCTTTAATCCTGACATTGCATCTTGAGTTCGGCAAGTTAAGCCATTAGGCAGGGCTTACGGTTAATGGAGTCTGTGTATGCAAAAGAAAAAAAGATAAAAACAAAGCCAGAGGCGTCGCATGGCCTTGTGTGTCGAACCGCACTCTTTGGTCCTTGTGGTTAAGCCCTCCCTGCGCCCATGGTATCTCAAAGCGTAATGATGTATCACAGTGTTATTCTAGTGATCATGCAGGCGGGGGTTGGGGCGCATTACTCTGGCGATGCTTTGATCGCGCCCGGTGGTCTTGGTTGGTGTTGCTCGGGCGCGTTTGATCTTTGCCAGCGAGCGTGTATGTTCCTCCGTTCGGAGGGTGTTCCGTATTCCCATTGACCGTAATGACTCCACGAGGGCTGGCATCTTGAGCTTTAGGTATGCCAAATCTGCACGCGTTGAACTTTGCAAGCAGGGTTCGTCCGGCGAGGGCATGATAGCCGCTTCTGAGCAGGACTATATCGAAGATTAACTCTTAAACCGGAAATTATCAGGGATCAAAGACCACTTCGGTGTGGTGGGCACTGCTGATTGGCTTCCTCCTGGGATGACACCTTTAAAGGTTGTCTTAGTAGGTTTGATCTGGATGGGTCTATGCCCATTTGCACTTGTGTCTGATAAAAGCGAGTTAGGCTCTGCCGCCATCCATCGAGGACTCTTGTGAGTGAAATCCATCGACGATTGGGTCTAAGACCAATGCGGCCGAATCCGCCATGGTATGCTGGTCGGATGGTCTCGTCAATCGAAAGTGATCGGGCGGGAGGACCATGGATTGAACTTGGGCGGCTGGCTCCATCGCATAGGCGTCCGTGGTCTGGCTTCCTCTCCCTCTTGGGTATATGGGTTGCGTAAATCATATTCACCGTCCGCACTTGTGGGGAAACCCATACATCCTCTTGTTACGTGGCGGGTCTCCTCCTCGTCGTCGCTATTTAGCCCCTTGTCATTGTGTTCGGCAATTAACTTGCGGCCTGTGAACACCCAACAATCTCTATTGGTGTGATTAGGCGGCTTTCCGAAGTGCCATGTATCGGCATGGCGGTCGATATTGGTCCAGATTAGGCGGACCGGGAGTTGTTCTTTTAAATAGCTTCTTCCGTTGGCCGGGTTTGAGCCTCGGAATCCGGCATTGGTATCGTATCCTCTTTATCGTTGCCATTAATCGTTTGTTTTGATTCGGCGTGACCTGCGTGGTTGTCCTTAGTGTCGGACTGCGAAATTTTTGCGGAGATTGTTCTTTGCGGGCTAGCTTTGTCCTCTCCACAAAAGCGGGTCATTAGCGATGTGAGTGCTGCCATGGATTTGGCTTCTCCTGCCCGAGTGCGGGCTAGCCATTCGTCCGGATGTTATGTTTGAAGGCTGCAAGGGCCTCCGCATTGAGACGATCGGCGATTTGATTTTCTTCGTCCAGAACCGTGTCGAATTATGCGGCCGAATTCGTCAGGCTGCTGAATAATGTGGCTTAGGTCGCCGGCGTCTGGTGATCGCACATATGTACCTTGGAAGTTATCAAGGAATCGGCCTCGGGACTTTCCAACACCCAATTGACTCTGCGGGCGGCTGTTGAGCCAAAGCCGAGCTGGTCCTTTAAGCAGAGTGGAAGATATTTGATGGCATGGAGATAAATGCGCGCGGGCCATATGGATGTGGAGAAGATAATCTTTGATCCAACCGCGAGTCTGTTGTACCATCGTAAGATTCGATATTCACGGGTTTGAACCCTTGAGGATCGATGATCCATTACCTCATCGATTGAAGCATAGCGGGTGTCTTGGCGCCCTGTATTGAGCAATATCGCGGCCGCCTTTCGAGGGCGTTATGCGCTATGTTACCCGGCGGCGTTATGTCGTGACGGTATTAAATGCGTGGGTTAGTAGAAGCGCCCGTGATCCATAGAAGGATCTGGATTGTCTTGCTTTGTCCTCAAGATGTCTACGCATAAGTCCGTAGCGTTCCCTTTGGATTCGTACTCTTGGATCGATGCGAGAATACGGTCTTGGCTGAGGGGCTGAATGCCTCTCTGTCGCGACCACGGGGTGGTGATCGACCATGTCGTCTTGCTGGTGATGAAGGTATGTATACTTCCTCCCTAATCGAGAGCAGCTTGCGTCTTAGGTAACTTTGGAGGGAGTTGAGTTTATACTCTTGACGCGAGGACCTCGGTCATCGATCGGCTAGCAGATCTTGATCAACTTGGGTATTCTGCTTTTCTTTAGGCTATTTGCGTGGCTATGAGCCTGCGCTGAAGCGCTCTTGTTAAGCAGGATCCTCGGGTATGCGAATTCATCATCGTTGAGGCTAAGCCGTCTTGGAGGGAGGCATATAGTTATCATCCTCAACCCCTTAAATGCGCATACTGTCGTGGGGCTTATACGCATCCTCTGTCTTTGAGTCTTGCGGGGGATCGTCTTGACACTCTCCGGTGTTATTGTCTCCCATGCGGAATCTCCATTCTTGTTGTGGCGGGATTTAAATGGCGCCGCTTCTTGCGGCGTTTGGGCTGCTTCTTTGAGAATCTTCCTCCGCTTCTTTTTCGCCATCCTTCTTTTGGGGTATCCACCATGTAGATGTCATATGGCGAGGTGGCCTTCGATGCCCGTGGGTTACAGGTCTGTTAATTCTGGCATCATCGTCCATAAGCGTCGATGTCGCCGAATCGTAGTCTAGCATGTCGGTTAGATCCTCGGCAATGGCTACAAAGTGGGTGGTGGGTGAGCTCTGAATTTCTTCGTCGTCAGAACTCCAGCCGTCTGGCCATAGTCCGGCGAGATTCTCTGATAGCGAAGATGCTTGAGAAATTCAGGATGTCGCCAAAAGCGAGTCTTTGAAAGATGTCATGATGGTGAATTCCATAACGGCGCCCAATCGGTTTAATTGGCGAGGCGCGGGAGGCTCGAATCGGCGAGAGTCCGGCGCCTCGGGATCACGAGTTCGCGAGGACAAGATCGGTATTGGCTCCATCGCCGTGGATGTTGAAGCCCCAGGGCGTCTATCCACCAGCCTAAATCATGGGCAATCGGCTCCGGGTTAGTGGCGGGCGGATCAATCTGACCTCAAAAGCCTTTCGTGGCGAAACTAGATCATGCCCATAAATCACGGTCTGGCGTGCTTGGCTGTGGCTTCCGAGTCCGTCGAATCAAGTCTCATGATCGTCGATCGTGAAGTTCATGCTTCGAATCTGACTGACGGCCAGGCGTAACTTCGATCTGCTCGGATGGCCAAAGAATTGGCCCGTAGTGCAAAAGCCGCCCGAATATGAAGATCTGTCAGGGAAAAAGTCTCACCACGGACAGCGTTGATGAATTGAAGATGCCATCGAGCCTATCGGGGGCGACAGGAAGGAACTCTCAATGAAAGCACCAATGTCGATTGTCAAAACCGGCGGATCTCGGTAGGGGTCCCGGCGTGCGTCTAGGCGGATGGTAACAAGAGGCGAGGACACAATGTTTTTACCCAGTTGGGGCCTCTCGATGGAGGTAAAACCCTACGTCTGCTTGATTAATATTGATGATATGGGTAGTACAAGAGTGGATCTACCACGAGATCAAGGAGGCTAAACCCTAGAAGCTAGCCTATGGTATGATTGTTGAGATGTAATGTTGTCCCTCACGGACTAAGGCCCTCCGGTTTATATAGACACGGAGGCTAGGTTTACCTGAGTCGGTTACAATGGTAGGAGATCTACATATCCGTATTGCCAAGCTTGCCTTCACGCCAAGGAAAGTACCTTCCGGACACGGCGGGTATTCAATCTTCTATCTTCGTAGTTTGGGAGTCCGGCGGATATTGATAGTCGGCTATCAGGACACCCCTAGTCGAGGACTCCTCACTTGGCAATACGGATATGTAGATCTCCTACCATTATAACATGACTACGTGTAACCCTAACCTCTCGGTGTCTATATAAACCCGGAGGGCCTTGAACATTACATCTGACAATCATACCATAGGCTAGCTTCTGAGGGTTTAGCCTCCTTGATCTCGTGGTAGATCTGCTCTTGTACTACCCATATCATCAATATTAATCAGCGGGGCGTGGGTTTTACCTCCATCGAGAGGGCGGTAAAACATTGTGTCCTAGTCTCTTGTTACCAACCGCCTAAACCTTGCGATTCGGGACCCCTACGAGATCCGCGGTTTTGACAGACTTGTCATTTGAGATCAACCCATCCTCCAGGGACTTTGGCGAAAATCATCGAGTGAGAAAACCCAAAACCAAGCCCTACAAACCCAAAGTGATTGAGCATCACTGAAGAAATTGATCTGCGTGGATCCGGCTTATTACCTTTGAAAGGCATGCTTCTTCGGGCAGGTTAGGCGTCATGGTCTAGAGCATCAAGAGGAATGTGGATGCGCGAGTGACCAAATCTGTGAAGGTTTGGAAGTCGCTGAAGACTTACCACAGTGATTGGGCGAGGTTTGTGTGACCTTAGTTGAAGGAGAATCGGTGAGGACTTGGTGCCTGAGTTGCGTGCTCGGTGGTGGGTGTCGGGGACTTGTGTGTCCTCGAGTTTAAATACTCGGCCCGCTCCAACCCGGACATACAATTGAGGACAGCAGTTGGAACTGGTCTACCAAATCATTGTCTTCACCAACCTAAGCTGGTTCTATTTCCTCAACCCTTTCATTTCCTCATTATTGTGTTGAGTGTTTGTTCATATCTGTGTTTGAAGACTTGTTGAAGACTTTCTCAATTTCTCAGTTAATTACTTGATCTGTTTGTCTTCACCTTGTGTTATCCGTGATTCGCTGCTACGTACTCGGTGCTTGTCTTCGTTTCATCATGATGACAATGCTTATGTCTGTTATGCTTACTTACGAGTACTTATTCCGTTGCTAGTAGTTCTTAAGCTAAGAATTTCCTCACGGCAAATTCCTCGATGAAGAATTCATAAAGTGCCTATTCACCCCCCTCTAGTCGATATAGCACTTTCAACCCTGCGATGCCGCGCAAGCGGGATGGAGAAGATCGTAGCAGCGGCGTATGATGCTCGAGAACCGGTGGCGAGAAAATGTTACGGTCCGTCTTCTTTGAGAGGGCGACCTCCCTTTATAAGCGCATAAGAAGAGGAGGCAAAGAGGGCAGCCGGAAATTGAAAGGACCGAGGAGATAAACGAGCAGACATCGGCCCGAAGGGTGCAGCGTTCGCATTTAATCTCCACTACAAAAACTTTCCATCTCTCGGTGACCTTTACGTATACCCGTGGTCGTGGCAAAATTTAGACATCGGCTCGGCTCATTCCCGTAACCATTGGTCGTGGCGTGGTGTGGCGTGGTGAGGCGGTAGTGATGAGGAGGGCGCATGTGGATGTCCCTCTTGTTCTCATGCTCATACAAGTGGGAAGGAGCCTCCCTTATAAAGAGGTCCAACTCCTCTAAACTAGCAATGTGGGACTAAACTTTAGTTCCACCTCTTGCCCTGCACAAATGGGCTCGTGGGCCTCTAGGATTTATTAGGAATTTAAAGCTACTCTTTGGGCTAGGCCCAAAATGGACAAAATTCAGCAGAGTTAACACAATATTAGCGGGCCGAGGTGAAAGTCGTTATATCGACTAGAGGGGTGAATATGCAATTTTATGAATTCTTCTTTGAGGAATTTGTCGGTGAGGAAATTCATAGCGAAGAACTACTAGGCAGAATAAGTACTCGAGTAAGCATAACAAATGCAAGCATGGTCATCATGATTGAAATGAAGACAGCACGAGTCACAATAACACAAGATGAAGCGAAATTGAATTGAGAGTTGAAATTAGAAATGATTTGGTAGACCGGTGATCAGTGAGGGACCGCATGATGAACAAACTAAGGCCCACCTGTCATCACTCGTGAAAGTCTTGGTGACTTAAAGGTTCAGATCTTGATGCGACCATGGCGCTAACCGTGGAAGTTGTGTTCAAAGGTAACAACAGGATCTGAGTGGTTGTAGGGGGGTTCTCTGTTATGTCAAGCCAGCCAGCTGAGTGGTTGTAGGGGGCGACTATTTATAGCCTAGGGAGCAGCCGACATGATAAGACATAAATGCCCTTCAATGATATGACCGTTAGGTGGATAGGATATTTTAGGGACGGTGGCCTTTGACAGTAGCAGTCGAAAGTTGACTCTCAAATTCCTCGGGGCTATCATGTTCCTCCTTTGTGTAGGCAATTCGCCTTTGGCGAATTCCTAACTCTCGATCAGACCAAATTCATCATCGACCGGAAGAACTTCGTCTACATCCTTTGAAGAAAATGGTGAAGCATGTAAGATTTCCAAAGGCTTCACTCGAAGGGATTGGTAGGTGTAGGATTTTGAGTTGAGCATCACATGGAAATTTTCCTTAGTATTTCCTCGACTCCTTTAACGATGCGGTGTTTCCTATGACTCAAGAAAGAAAATGAAACTATGAAAACAAAAAGTCTTCACGCTTGAGGAGTCTGGACTAGGGGGTATCCGGACAGCGGACTATCAATATCCGCGGACTCCCGGACTACGAAGATAGAAGATTGAAGACTCGGCTCGTGTCCAGGAAGGTACTTTACTTGGCGTGGAAGGCAAGCTTGCAATCTGGATATGTAGATCTCCTACCATTGTAACCGACTACTGTGTAACCCTAGCCTCTCCGGTGTCTATATAAACCGGAGGCTTTAATCCGTGGACACAACATTACATCTCAACAATCATACCATAGGCTAGCTTCTAGGGTTTAGCCTCATTGATCTAAATGGTAGATATACTCTTGTACTACCCATACCATCAATATTAATCAAGCGGGGCGTGGGTATTACCTCCATCGAGAGGGCCTGAACACAGGTAAAAACATTGTGTCCCTCGTCTCCTGTTACCATCCGCCTAGGCGCGAGTTCGGGACCCCCTACCGAGATCCGCGGTTTGACACCGACATTGGTGCTTTCATTGAGAGTTCCTACGTATGCGTCACCGATAGGCTCGATGGCATCTTCGACCATCAACGCTGTCGGTGAGACTTTTCTCCCGGACAGATCTTCATATTCGGCTTTGCCTGTGGGCCAATTCTCTTTGCCATCTGGAGCGGATCAAAGCTTCGCCCTGGCGTCGGTCAGATTCGGAAGCCTAAACTTCCGGCCGATGACCGCGGAGACTTGATCTTGACGGACTCGAGCCGCAATAGCAAGCGCCGCCTTTACTTGCGATGGGCATGATCTGGCTCTGCCGCGGACAGTGCTTTGGTGGCCCTTTTCGAACCCGCTCGGCCATTAACGGTCGATCGCCCATAGCGAGGGCGGTGGATGAAGCGCCGCCACAGGGGCTTCGGCATCTGGCGATGGGCTGAATACCAATCTTGTCCCTGAAACTTCGTGATCCCGGCGCGGACTCCTCGCGGACTCGAACCTCCGCGCCCCTGCCAATTAAGCGGTTAGGCGCGGTTATGGACTTCACCGCCCGAGACATCTTTCAACACTTCGCCTTTTGGCGATATCTTGAATTCACTGAAGCATCTCTGCTATCGGTGAATCACAGGCTGGACTATGGCGGGGCGGTTGGAGATTCGGTGACGAAGAAATTTGGAGCCACCACCACCCACTTTGTAGCCCTTTATCGAGGATCTAAGCTGACATGCTAGACTACGACTCCGAGGACATCGGCGCTATGGGCGATGATCTGGAGGCGATCGAGACCAGCGCCCACGGGACCTTTGGAAGGCCACCTCGTCATCTGACGTCTACATGGTGGATACCCCAAAGGAAGGGATGGCGAAAAGCAGCGGAGGAAGATTCTTTGAAGAAGCAGCCTAGCATGGCGTCGGTGGCGCCGCTCTAAATCCGCCACAACAAAAATGGAGAGTCGGCACAGAGACAATGACACCCGGAGAGTGCCGAAGGCGATCCCCTCCTGCAAGACTCAGCGGGAGGGCCAGCTCAAGCCCTCCTGACAGGCGGCGGGGCAGAAGGGTTGAGGAGGATAACTATATGCCTCCCTCCGAAGGCAAGCGAGCCTCAGCGATGATGAATTCGTCATGCAGGGATCCCGTCGAACAAAGCGCTTGAGTATGAGGCTCATAGCCACGGCAAATAGCCTAAAAAAGCAGCAACATGACTTCAAGCTGATCAAGATCGCTAGCGATCGATGGACCCGAGGTCCTCGTGGCGAAAGTATAAACTTCGAACCCCCTCGAAAAGTTACCCAAGGCGCAAGCTGCTCCCCGATTAGAGGAGGAAGCATACATACCTTTATCACCGGCGCCGCGACATGGTGACCGACCGCCCGTGGTCGCGACGAAGGCATTCAAGGCCCGGCCAAGACCATACCCGACATCGATCCAAAATGCAAGCCAAAAGAGCAGCGCGGTTGCGACATATCTTGGAGGACAAAGCAAAGGCAATCGAGATCCATCTATGGATCACGTGGGCGCCCTCGACCCGACGAATACCGTCGCGCCGGACATACGCCCGGCGGGCGAACCTGACGAACAGCGCTCCCTCGAGCTACGTCGCGATATTGCTCATCTGAGGCACCGCACACCGTTATGCTTCAGCGATGAAGTAATGGATCATCGGATCCCGAAGGTTCAAACCCGTGAACGCCGAATCTTACGATGGTACCGCAGACCCAGCGGTGTGGATCGAAGATTATCTTCTCCACATCCATATGGCCATGGCGGCAATCTGCGCCATCAAATATCTCCCTCAAGCAAAGGACCAGCTCGGCATTGGCTTAATAGCCTGCCTTGAGTCGATTGGGTGTTGGGAAGACACAGAGGCGCGTTCCTGATAACTTCCAAGGTACATCGTGCGACCACGGGCGCCGATGACCTAAGCCACATCATTCAGCAGACGAACGAATCAGCCAGACAGTTACTGGACACGGTTCTTGACGAAGAAAAATCAAATAAATCATTGTCGGATCACGGAGGCCCTCGTAGCCTTCAAACACAACATCGGGACGAATGGCTAGCCCGGCACAGGGCGGGAAGCGAAATCCATGGCAGCCCTCACGCCGTTAATGACCGCTTTTGCGTGGGAGAGGATAGCTAGGCTAGCCCGTAGCAATAATCTCCATAAAAATTCTGGCAGCCCGGACTCCAAGGACAATCACGGCAGGTCACGTCGAATCAAAAACAAGCGCCCGTACTACGGCGCCGACAAAAGGATCTGGCGATTAATGCGGATTCGAGAGCTCAAACCGGTCAGCGGAAGAATCCATTTAAAGAACAACTCCGGGCCCGTCAATCTGGGCCAGAATACTCGACCGCTCAAGCCAAATACATGGCACCCGAAAAGCCAGCTAATCACACCAATAGAGATTGTTGGGTGTTAGAGCAATTTGGCAAGTTAATTGCGAACACAATGACAAGGGGCTAAATAGCGGCGATGAGGAAGAGACTCGACGCCCGAACACGGAGAGACGAAGGTTTCCCCATAAGTGCAGACGGTGAATATGATTCTGACGACCCATATACCCAAGAGGAGAGAGAGCGCGCACTCTGGGGCGTCTATGCGATGGAGCGATCGCCCCAAAGTTCAATCCATGGTCCTCATGTCCGATCACCTTTGATCGGCGAGACCATCCGACTAACATCGCCATGGCGGATTCGCGCGTGGTCCTAGACCCAATCGTCGATGGATTTCACCTCACAAGAGTCGATGGGCGGCGGCGACTTTGAACCTGCTTTACCCGGGACACGGTGCATAAAATGGGCATAGAACCCATCGAGGATCAAGCCTACTATGACAACCTTTAAAGGTGTCATCCCGAGTGGAAGCTAAGCTATGCGAGGCTCCGTCTGCTGGAAGTGGTCTTGGGATCCTCGGATAATTTCCGAAGCGAAGAGTTAATCTTGATATAGTCCCGTTCCGTGGCGGCTATCACGCCCTGCTCGGATGAAAGCAGCGTTGCAAAGTTCAGCGCGATGCCGCATTATGCATACCTAAAGCTCAAGATGCTAGGCCCTCGCGGAGTTATCACGGTCAATGGAATACGGGCGCTCCCTCGAGCGGAGGAACATCTGACTCTCATGGCGAAATGCTGAAACAGCCTTCTCGGCAATTCTCTAGTCCGGCAAGTAAAAGCGGGATGCATCAAAAGCGCCCGAGCAACACTAACCAAGACCACCTGGCGCCAATCGAACGCAGCGTAGCAATCGGCCCCACCCTGCCAGCGTATGATCACAAGAATAACACTCCGCGTCGTCATTACGCTTTGGAGATACCATGGGCACGGGGAGGGCTTACCCTCAAAGATTGAAGAGTGCGGCTCGACCGCACCGAGAACTCGTGCTAAGCGCCCCCTTGGTTTTATTTTTATCTTTTCTTTTTATATATGCAGGACTCTACCAAATAGAAGCCACCCGGCAATGAACTTGCGAACTCACGGCACAACGGTCGGGGGATTAAAGAAGGCTGCGACAAACACTCGGGTGGTCTCCGTTCACGAGCATTAAATTCAATTACATACACCAAGTCTGCAGCTTATCACGGAGGGACATGTTAATTTAGTCCGGATCCCTTGCTTCTTGCACTATTTGTATCGATCCGCTTTATTAGCAGACCTTCTTTCATAAATAACGCAGCACTTCCTTTTTGCAAGTTTATTACCTTTTCATAGCAATTCGTTATCCTTTACAAATGTTCATTATATGACATATTGCACCCGTATATTTTGATGCGGCCGAATACGAGAGGCTTCTATTCCCCATATTACGGTGTGATTAAGTCGAACACTTTCACAAGTCGGCACCCGAACTTATAGCATTATATGAATCAGCTCGAATCATGTCTTGGGTCAATAGTTGGGTTTGCGGCTCCTATGTTTTGGTACCTTACGTTCCGTTCCGTCGGCTAAGGTAGCACTAGGAGAACCACTGCGATTGCGCGGTTGAGCAGGTTAACGCCTCGATGGAAAGCTAAAAGCTGGCGGCATGATAAAGGCGAGAACTGATCATTGTTAAGAGGTCTTTTCGGGTCCCTAAAGACTCATGCCGCTTGACGAGTTCGGATCATGTCCGATGAAGGCGTGGATAGCGCCCGGATTGATCTTCGAATACGGGGGCTTCGCCGAAATTAAAATTATAGAATTCTATGGCTAAGTGAGAGTGTTCAAGCATTATAAGTCCGATCGCCTTGTTACGTCATGTTGGCGCCTCCTAGATGGACCCAAAGATGGGAACAAGAGTGCTCAAGTTTATCACGAACACCCGGCACTTTCGTGGCTTGGGGCTGAAATAACGACTTGCCATCTCTCAGATTTAACAAATGGCGCCTGAAGGTAATATTTTCAATTCAACAAAGCGTTGCTCATGGCGCATATAAGCGAAATTCTCGGCGCCACGGAAAAATATCAGCAAGTTCACTCAAGGATTACATTAAGGGGCACTCATCCGCAATATCGCGGGCTCCCTTGAGACAACTCTATAATATCGCTCCGGCGTCACGGTGCTCCTTGCCCGGCGCGGCGGATCCGTGAAGCTTCTCCGCATCCAGCTTGCCCCATTGCACCTTTATGCGAGCAAGGGCTCGACGGCGCCTTCAATGCTGGCGGATCGTTTGATCACATCAAGCCTCGGGCATGCATCAACTAACCGCCGCACTAGGCCAAAGTAGCTGCGGGCATGGCCTGCCCGAACCCACCGGATTTATGAGGCCCTTCATGGCCTCCTCGGCTACCTTGTGGAGTTCGACCAGTTGCTTGGCTTGGTGGCTTGAAAACACCGGATGGCGGCCTCGGCGTCTTGAGACGAAGACCTTCTCCGTTGAGCTCCCTCCTGCCCACGATAGAACACAGCGGCATCGAGGCACTCTGGCGCAGATCTGCAAATGCCCACTGGAGAGCTCGAATCGGGTAAGTATCCGTAATTTACATTAACATGCTTGCTCTGCATGAAAGCCTTACCGCGCTATCTTCCTCATGTCCTCTCGTCCATATGGGCCTTACAGGCCTCGGCCTTGGCGGACTCGACCCTATCGAGGCGAGCAGCTCGGACTCTCGAGTCTTGGAGTCACGCTCCAAGCTCTCATGTTTTCATGAGCACAGGGCTCTTGCCGAACTTCCGCCACCGGCGCGCTTGCTTGTCTCGCTCAGCCCGTTACGTGGCGCATTGCGTTCGGCCACGGACACGGCATTCTTGAGGCTGCCACCTCATTAGTGGCCCTGCATTACATATATCATCTGGTTAATCTTGTTTTGCAACCAAAACCCTTTTACGTAAGGTACCTATTTAAAGGGTGTTATTTACCTTCTTTTTCCTTGAGCTGCCTCTTGGCGTGGGCGAGCTCTTGCTCCGACCGCTCAAGATCCTTCTTCAGCGCCTCCACCTCCGCCGTTAATGCGGCGAGAGGTCAACAATGCAACCCTGCTTACCCATATCGACATATTTTTTAATAACCTGCGTATATCTTGTTAGATCCTTAGTCAAACTTTTCCTTCGAACACGGACTAAGCATCGAAACTCTTGTCTATGCGGTATTATATTACTTAATTTTAACCATTCTTACCTCAAAGCATGTTAGAAAGGCTGTTGCGAGGCTTGGTCGGCCCGCCCTTGGCGGCTGGACCTTCTCAATCACCGCACTCATGAGAGTGCGGTGTTCTTCGATGGGCGCCTTTGGCGCCTCCGGCGAGGTGTCCGGTGCCTCGGTTGGGCCGGAGGCCGCGGCGTCACGATCTGCCCTCTTTGAGGGCTGCTTGCGGACTCTGGAACGCTTCTGGTTCGGGTAAATCCGACACAAAGTCGAGGCTGCTGGCAGGCGCCTCTGGAGCCTCCTCTGGCGCGTCCCCTGTGGGATTCCGCCTCGTCGTCCTCGGCGCGTGGGGTAAGCGGTCGGGATGGAATTTACATCGGCGCCAATGACCCGCTCATCGAGTGGGAAAATCGTCACCGGCGGACTAAAAGAACAATGCGGCATTAGAAGGACCTTTGCGTGACATACTATGTCGGCATATGAATAATTCGGATACTTACGATCTTGCGGACGGCAAGGGCCCTTGGAGGCCCTCTTCCTCGCCAACGATGTTGGCGAAAGCTATCGAGGATAGTTCTCCCCTCTTGGACCCTTGATTAGCCCGATTGGGAGGCCTTCCTCTTCTTCTCTCCTCCTCCGGGAGAGGCTCCTCCTCCTCCTCCTGCGTCTTGAGGAGAGTCCAAATCATCGTCGTCGGGCAGCTTGATTCTGAGAACTCTTTGAGTCGCGGCCACCTTCTTGGCCTTCTTCTCGGCACCACGTGCGGTGCGGAACCCAGCAACCTTGCTAAAGGGCGTTCCTTGGTTCTTGGCATGGGAGGCGGGCTGATAAGCGGCTCGGCCTTCTCCATCCATTCTGTCAAAGGAAGAGGCGGGTTAAAAACCTCGCTAGAGTCAATCTAATTACTACAAGTGTCCCGTAATGGGGTGAATCACTTACCCGTCGGTCGAGACGCAAGCTGAATCCGCGGTCTTGATTAGGCGGATCTTGGCGTATCAGCGCTCTTGAATAGCACCCTCCGAGGCACCTTAAATGCGTTGTATCGAAGAGCCCGCTTAACGTCTAGTGCTGTTCGGATTAAACTCCCACAGATTAAATGCCCTCTCTTGGCATGGGAGAATCCGCCGGAGGAGCATGACCTAGACCACGATGGCAGGCGGGCCCATTGCTCACCGACTTCTTGATACTTGTTGAAGTCGGTCACCTCCAGGGTCACCCCTTGCAAGCCCTTCTCTTTCCGGAGGTGAGCTGCGTGAGGATTTCAGATCTAAATTAGGGGCCGCCGCCCATGCGAGCTTCTTGCGGCTCGGTGATATAGAACCACCCGATTGCCACCTTGGCGAGTCCACGAAGGTCCCTTCTAGCCAAGGGGCGTTGGGCGGCTGCCCGAATAAGCGCCTCCGCATTCGCTTGCGTCCCTTCACAATCTTGACAGCGTTGAAGGTCTTGAGCCCGCGGGCGAAGTGGGGCGGATCACGAGAAAGGCCTCGCACTGACGATAAGCGCCGAGATGTTGAGGGCGAAGTTGGCGCGGATCGTGGAAATCCGGGCGTAGTAAAACATGAGCCTGGGCGAATGGATGGAGTGGAAAGCCCGGTCTGCGGAGGAAGTGGGGAAGGAAGGCGACCCTCTCATGAGGACACAGGGGTGGGGATGAGCTGCCCAGCGTCGAGGCGGCCGATCTGCATGATGTTTCGGAAGGTATCGGCGTCGCGCAGCTTGGTGATGTCCTCCTCCTTGGCGGTGGAGGCCATCCACTTGCCTCCCCTCCGGACATGTTAGGAGAAGGGTTCGGCGGAATCTTGTGACTTGGCGTTGGAGCTTGGGTTGTGAGGGATGGATGAGCAAAGGAGGAAGAAGGCGTGGGTGAGAAGGTAAATCCTTATCCCTTACATATAGGCGGACAAAGCATGCGTCCCTCACGGCTGGTAAAACTAAGCTTATCTCCCAGCGCCACCATCAATGGCGCGGTTGGGTTCTACGCGCGTATTGATGAGAATCCGGAAAAAGAGAACACGATCTACCTTGACGGGGCGTGCCAAGGAAACTAACCGCTAAGCGTGCGAAGTAGTACGATAATTCAAACAAAAGGCTTGGTGCGGTGTGATGTCATGCCGCATAATCGTCGTGATTGGATCGGTGTATATATTTTATTCTCTCTATGTTTGGAATGTGGAAATTATTTTGCGAGCGGGACACTATCTTGGTGTTCATTATCTTCTCGGATTATTCAAGGAAGGAACCCGCCTTGCAATGCGAAACATTATACGCGGACTTATCGTCATTGAAAGGCTGGTTCGAGAGACTCTTGAGGAGTCTGGACTAGAAGTATCGGACAGCGGACTATCAATATCCGCCGGACTCCCAAACTCGAAGATAGAAGATTGAAGACTCGGCTCGTGTCGGAAGGTACTTTACTTGGCGTGGAAGGCAAGCTTGCAATCTGGATATGTAGATCTCCTACCATTGTAACCGACTCTGTGTAACCCTAGCCTCTCCGGTGTCTATATAAACCCGGAGGGCTTTAATCCGTGAGACACAACATTACATCTCAACAATCATACCATAGGCTAGCTTCTAGGGTTTAGCCTCATTGATCTCGTGGTAGATCTACTCTTGTACTACCCATACCATCAATATTAATCAAGCGGGGCGTGGGGTATTACCTCCATCGAGAGGGCACGAACACAGGTAAAAACATTGTGTCCCTCGTCTCCTATTACCATCCGCCTAGGCCTGCAGTTAAGGACCCCTACCGAGATCCGCGGTTTGACACCGACAACGCTTCATGTTCCTCAAATGAATACCAAGTCTTCAAAGGTCACACCAATTTCTTCACTTTCAAAGTCTTGAAAAGTCTTGAGAATATCAAAGTCTTGATCGAAGAACTTCATTTTAAGAATTAAACTTTCTCTGTAAATATCAAACTCCTCATAGACTTATAGACTGCGTACACTCACTAAGCGCATTAGTCCATAACCTATAAGTCTTCAATACACCAAAATCACTAAGGGGCACTAGATGCACTTACAATCTCCCCTTTTGGTGATTGATGACAATATAGGTTAAGTTTTCAACGAGGATAAACATATGAAGTGTAAATCTGATATTGAGGAATTTGATTGCAAGATATAGAAGAACTCCCCACGAAGTTGTGCATAGTGAGAATTTGTGTTTGAGGCAATGCACATTTGAAGAGTTGAATCATGGAGATCTCCCCTATATCTTGTAATTCATACGCATTTGATATATAATATGAAGAATTTGAAATACATGATGACATATGGTGCTGATGAAATTCAGCATGTGTGCAATGTCATTAATGAGGAATAAGCATGCGAAAGCATCAAAAGTATCGAACCAGTACAACAAAAATGTCGGCGCACCATCGGGTTGAAGATTACAACTCGATCAATAAAGTTTGGAAGAGCGAGAGTTGTAACTTAGCAAAAAATGCGATATATATTAAGGGCATAAATATAGACCCATTTGGAAGACTAACTCAGATTTCTCCCCTTTGTCATCAAATGACCAAAAGGGTTGGCGAGACTAATGCCTGAAGAATTTCAAATCGATGGAGGCGCCCGGCGTTATCGGGAGTTGTTTGTTGTAGCAGGGCCTGCCGCGATGTCGTCAAATCTTCATACTCATCGATGTCGTGATTAAGAATAAGAGATGGCCACAGTGGAGGAACTTTGACCCTCTTCAATTTCTTGGAGGAGGTGCAGACCGGTCAAATTCTTCGTTGAGACCCATAGTCTTGATTCTTGGCGCTATAGACATGAGTGAGGATAGCCAGTGCGGTTGAGGTTTCATGAAGGTAGTAATGGTTCTTCTTCCTTGCATTGTGTGTTGAGGTCATATTGTGAACAATTGCACCAAGCGGCGCTTTACCCATTTGTGATTGCAATCAGTCTTGATGAAGGCGAGGAGTAACTCCGATCGGTCATCACCACAGGTCTTTGTGGCTTGAGGATTTTGCTTGGCTGAGGTATTTCTTGGCGGTGTCATGTGTGGCGAGTCGTCATTGGTGGAGTAAGATGCAACAAGGCAAAACCGACCATCAATGGACGAATGCCTTCATCGATCACATCATTTGCCTTTCCTTTATCATCGAGATGATGGCGGCGTTTGAGGACTTCAATGGGAGGCAAGTAGCTACCGTGGTTGAGTGTCGACTTTATAATTGATGAAGATCTTGCCCTTATGAATCTCATGAACCAAAGGCGCATATGGCTTCGGCTCGAATGGTAACATAGCAACATTGCGAGTCCTCATGAAGAAATCATGAAAGTTGGCCAGGAGCGCCATGAATGATGTTGAAAAGAATATTCTTCATGATGCCAGCGACTTCTTCATCATTTGAGTCGTGGCCTTTGATAGGACTCATTGTCTTCGTCGAATCGATAGGCGATCCGAGGCACATAAGTAATTCCTTGGCGAGAATTTGGTTACGTAGAAGACCTGCCACAGCTTCAAAAGGCTTCATGAGCACTTGCATATAGTGATTTGTCGATTCGAGGTCCTTTGTAGATGCAGCGTGCCTTTGTCATGGAGAGGATCGAGAGGAAGGACGAAGCAATTCGATTCTTTGGTGCCTTGTAGTGAGTGTTTTCAGTCATCAATCAACCACCCATGAGTTGACATCTTGGCGTCTCGGTGATATGCGATGTGGCGTAGAAGCGAAGAATGAGTTCTTCATTCCAATCACATATGTCGGTCTGAAATTCAGTAATCTGCATCGTGAAGAACAACGAGGGTGGCTCGAAGCATGGCGGAGATTCCATATCCACGTGAGGAATATGTTCATGATCGAAGATTTTGTCTTTGTCAAACAGCCGAGGAATAGAAGTTGGCAGCTAGCAGTCGAAGCGCCTCTTCCTTATCTGCGGCAGCGTCATAGGGGTTTTAGTCGATGAAGAATACATGCTCGGAAAAAGTCTTGACCTTGAACTTGTTTGCTTGAGAATGGATTCTTTGGCTTTTAGAGAGGGTGTCGGTGAGTTGCGATACTACCTCGAGGAATCGCGAGCTTAGGTTCTTGGTGAGAATTTCTGGTTTCTCTTCTTGTGCAACTTTGATGATCGGCAGCAAGTTCTTGACACTAGCGGTGGAATATCTTCATGAATAGAGGAGTGGGATGAGTCTCTTGAGCCTAGTTGAGCTGTTGGTGCGGGGGTGAGGAATCTGTTGGATAGGTGTGAATAGAGGAGTATTGGGATCTTGACTTTCCCAAAGTCATCATTCATCACTGGTGTGGTGCATCCTATATCCACATCTTCATCTTCAATTTCCTCAACACCAGCCTCTTCAAGCTGTGGCGAGGCATCGGTGAGAAATGGCTGGCGTTGAAGGATTGCGTCCACTTCAATTTCTTCATCAATCTGCTTTCTGTCGATCGTGCGAGAATGATTTTCTTCATCGAGATCCGCTTGGGATCACATAGTCTTCTCCAAAAGGAACAAGGTCCTTTGATGGCATGGAGAAATTGGAACAACATCAATTGGATTTTCAAGTGAGCTGGTCATTGGCTTCATCTTCTTAGCGAAGATTACGGCGGTGATGCCTTCCTTTTCTTCACTGCGACGTTACTGCGGCCTTGATCTTCTTCACCTCATAGGCGGATGGAAGAATTGGAGTTGGTGTAAGGCGCGGGAGGAGTGAGGAATCTGGTTGATTTTCTTGGTATGGCCGATGCGGTTGCCTGATCTCTTGATTTCTTCAAAGCGCACCACTAGTGGATGCCACAGCAATTTCTTGGGCTGGAATTTCTTCATCAGCCTGGAACTAGCATTTTCTTGGCGGTGAAAGTCATCAGTAGTCTTGGCATGTTCTTGATGGGCTGGCTGAGTCTGCTGACTGAGGTTTTCTTGTTGCGATGAGGCTGCAACATTTGTCAATTTCTTCGTCAGTTAATGAATCTCACTTTAGCTCCTTGCCAATCAGCATAGTAGGCATCAAAGTCTTTCTTTGAGGGCTTGAATTTCAGGCCAGCCTTGAGAAGTTCCTCGGTGTCATTAAACAACATTTTTCTTCAGGAGCTTCTCCTTTTTGTATTGAGCTTTCTTGATCTCGCTTGCCTTTTCAAACTTCCATTTCTCTTGAGTGATGAAATGAGTGACATGTGACTTTGACCCGAGTCGAGGAGGAAAATCGAGGCATTGGGGTGTTTGGATCCTTGTGCGAAGATCAATGTAATCGAGATTTTCTTGGATCCAAAGCGTTAGCGAGATGTGCCTTTGGCTCTAAGCGTCCTTTACTGTCATCTCGATGATTTCTACAAGTTCATCGCCGGGCTTCATTATCGAGAGGGCACATGGAATGCGACTGTTTCTTCCTTGGACTTGGCGAGGACGGCGTCCGGTATTGCTTTAGTCTTCACGGTGAGGGGCACGATGAGGAAATAGAGTGCGGTGAGAACTCATTGAAACACGAGCAATCGAAACCCGTAGTCCTTTGACATGTAGCGGATGCAGGGCTGAGGACTTTGAGGAGCTCTTGAGGACTTTGGTGGAGCGATGGCGATCTGAGAATTTCTTGTGAGGGCATAGTGAGAACTTGGCCATGAGAGCTGTTGGTGAAGCACTTGGCTTCTGAGCGGGCTTCTTTGGCATGGATTTCCTCGGCTGACCGAGGCCTCGATTCTGACAGCGATGGCGAGAATCCTCATTGAATTTCTTCTTTGCCTCCTTGGCTTGTCTTGCCAATTTGGCTTGGCGCTTAGCCCATTGAGGAGTCTGGACTAGGGGTGTCGGACAGCTGTTGTCAATATCCGGGACTCCCGGACTACGAAGATAGAAGATTGAAGACTCGGCTCGTGTCAGGAAGGTACTTTCCTTGGCGTGGAAGGCAAGCTTACTTGTCTGGATATGTAGATCTCCTACCATTGTAACCGACTACTGTGTAACCCTAGCCTCTCCGGTGTCTATATAAACGGAGGGCCTTGAATCCATAGGGCGAACATTACATCTCAACAATCATACCATAGGCTAGCTTCTGGGGTTTAGCCTCCTTGATCTCGTGGTAGATCTACTCTTGTACTACCCATATCATCAATATTAATCAAGCGGGGCGTGGGGTTATACCTCCATCGAGAGGGCCGAACACAGGTAAAAACATTGTGTCCCTCGTCTCTTGTTACCATCCGCCTAGGCCTACGATTCGGGACCCCCTACCGAGATCCGCGGTTTGACACCGACATTGGTGCTTTCATTGAGAGTTCCTACGTATGCGTCCCGATAGGCTCGATGGCATCTTCAACCATCAACGCTGTCGAGGAGACTTTTCTCCCGGATAGATCCTCGTATTGGCGGCTTTGCTGCGGGCAATTCTCTTGGCCATCTAGAGCGGTCAGCTTCGCCCCTGGCGTCGAGTCGGTCGGAAGCTTGAACTTCACGGCCGATGACCGCGGAGACTTGATCTTGACGGACTCGAGCCTGACCAAGCGCGCGCCTTGTGACAATGGGCATGATCTGGCTACGCCGCGAGCGGTGCTTTGGTGGCGCCTTTCGGATCCGCTCGGCCACTAGCGGAGCCGATTGCCCATGTCGAGGGCGGTGGATGAAGCGCAGCCACAGGGGCCTCAACATCCGCGGCGATGGAGCCAAATACTAATCTTGTCCCTGCAAAACTTCGTGATCGGCGCGGACTCCTCGCGGGACTCCGAGCCTCCAGCGCCCTACCAATTAAACGGATTGGGCGCGGTTATGGAATTCACCGCCGTGGACATCTTCGGCACTTTCGCCTTTTGGTGATATCTGAATTCTCTGAAGCATCTCTCGCTATCAAGAGAATCTGGCGGACTATGGCGGGGCGGTTGGAATTCGAACGACGAAGAAATTGAGCCACCACCACCCACTTTATATCCCTTGTCGAAGATTTAACCGACATGCTGAACTTCGACTCCAACGACATCGGCTATGGGCGGCGATCTGGGAGGCGAATAGGACCCAGCGCCCACGGGGCATTGGAAAACCACCTCGTCATCTGACGTCTACATGGTGGATACCCCAAAAGAAGGGATGGCGAAAAAGCGGCGGAGCAAGATTCTCTAAAGAAGCAGCCCAAGCGCGGCGTCGTGCCGCCGCTCTAAACCAGCCACAACAAGAATATAGATCGGCACGAAATAACAATACCCCATAGAGTGCGAAGACAACCCCCTCCGGCCGACTCGGTAGCGAGGAGGATGCAAAACAAGCCCTCATGAAAGGCGGCGGAAGAAAAGGTTGAGGATCAAAGCTATGTACCTCCCTCCGAAGCGAAACAAGCCTCAATGGCAGCCAATTAAATGCGCCCAGAGACCCGTCGAACAAGAGCTTTTTAAGCATAGGCTCATCGCTTCTGACAAGAAGCACGAAGAAGGAAGCGGAAGCTCAAAACAGCGGAAGGCACTCCGGACAAGATGGAGCAAAGTACTCAAAACCGGAGATAAATCTGACAGCCACCAATCGAAGAAACTACCGAAGCGCAAGCTGCTTCGAGTCGACGAGGAGGCCATAGAGCCCCCAACCGTAGCAGCCCAGCCAGTCCATCTCGGACCCAAACAAGCCCCAAGAAGCAAAGCAACACGTCAAGTGTCCGGCGATAGCGGCACATACAAATCTGAGGCCGCACACCCACTATGTTTCACAGACGAGTCTTTGGATCATGAGTTCCCGCAGGGTTTAAACCCATAAACATAGAAGCCTACGATGGAACAACAGACCACAGATGCGGATAGAAGACTATATATTGCATATACACATGGCCAAGGAGATGATCTCCACGCCATAAAATATCTCCCCCTCAAGCTCAAAGGGCCAGCCCGTCATTGGCTCAAAAGCCTCCCAAAAAACACTATTGGAAGTTGGGAAGAGCTCGAGGAAGCATTTAGAGCAAATTTTCAAGGGACCTATGTCCGTCCTCCGGATCTGAGATGATTTAAGTCATATAACTCAACAACCCGGAGAGTCGGTAGCGGAAGTGCAGAACAGGTTTCTTACCAAAAAGAACCAAATAGTCGACTATCCGGACAGCTGAAGCCTTAGCAGCTTTCAAGCACAATGTCAGGGACGAATGGCTCGCTAGACACCTCGGTCAAGAGAAACCAAGGACAATGACCGCATTAACAAGCCTCATGACCCACTTACATGCGGGGAGGATAGCTGGCTAGCAAGCGGCACCAGCGACCCAAGTATATCGAGATAAGAGATGGAAGCGGAAAATCACGGTAGCGAAAAAAGCGGCGCGGAATAAAGAAAAAGCCAAAACACGGCGATCAGCGCCGGTTTAAAAGCTCACGGCCAAATAATAAAGCACAGCCTCTAAGGATAGCGGTGTGGTTGTCAACAAAAAGAAGATTTTGGGTCGGATATGTCAAATCCACAGTACCCGGAAGGCACAAAATCACACCCACGAGGATTGTTGGGTTTTAAACATCCGCCGATGAATGCGAACACAAAGGGCTCGGCAGCGTCGGCGAAGAGACAAACCCACCAGTGAGCACGAAAAACAAAAGAATTTCCCACAAGGGGTCAAAGCGATAAACTCACTTCATGTGAGACCACGGAAAAAGCAGTCGACACTTTCTAAAAAGAGCTTATGCGGTCCAACCAGCAGACCGAAGAGATTGGATATCAAAACCAATCACTTTCGACCAGCGGACTACTCGAAGCGTTGAAGCGGGGCGGACTCCCGATATTGAATCCGATAATAAGCGGATTACAATTCCACGAGCGTCCTAATGGGCGGAGGCGATGACTTAAACCTGCTATATTCAAACACAATCATCGGATGGGGATAGACCCTACCAAAATTGACACGCCACACTTCCTTCAAAGGTGGCGCGAGGCCCTTCGCCAAGTGCACAGGCTCGATATTACTAGAAGTCGTGTTGGATCACCGAACAACTTTCGTATGAAAATTAATTTTCATATTGTCCCATTTAAAAGTGAATATCAAGCCTTGTTGGGACGAAAGGCTTTTGTCGCTTCAGCGCCATACCGCATTATCGTCTCTTACATAAGATGCCGGTCCACATGGCGCCATTTGGTCGAGGTCATAAAGACCCCAGACTCGGATAAGCGAATCCGGACTCGGCGAGCTAGGGCTCCCTAGCCGCATACCCTTTCCACGAGGGCTGCTGCGCTGCCGATCAGCGGTTTCATATAAACCTTGCTTTAATTATTTATATTTCTTCTTTTGCATATTTTTCGCATGAACTGTTTCTAAAACTAAGCGTTCCTCTTTCTCTGAGATGAACAACGTGCGGACCCGTCGAGGATAGCGGTATAGCGGAGACCTGAGTATGAGCGTGCGGTGAGGACCCGTTGCAAGGATTCTTTTGATTAAGACCTGCGTAGACATTTTTATTCTGTCTCTTGTTGTTACTCTCCTTGGCTCCTTCCTATAGCCAAAGCGAACTGGCAGCTTTAGCATCGGCGCGTCGAAGACCATGCCGTGCACGGACACAAGGGTCTTAGGGCATAATTCTGCCCATTATCATAAAATCCGAACACCTTGGGGTGTTGGCGTCTTGAGTTAGGCATTATATGCATCATCTCGAATCATGTCTTTGGTCAAATGTTGGGTTTGCCCGGCTCACGTGTTTTGCTGCCTTCGTTCCGTATCACCCGGCTAACGACACGAGGAGAACTCTGCGCGTTGTGCCCGGTTAATTTGGCGAGCACCTCGATGAAAGCGGCTGTTGTCATGATATAGCGAGTCAGTCGACCACTTGATCGACCATCGGAATGTTTAGAATTCCCGCTTTGACGAAGGACCGTTTCGGTCGAGGCACATCGCACCCGAGTGCGGAGATGTGCGGTGTCATCGAGGGCTATATCGTAGCCCCACCCTCGAGCTCCATTGGCTAAGTGAAAGAGATAAAGCATTATAGTCCGGATTGCCTCGTTAGCTCGCTACCACCTCCTTATAACAGGACCGAGGCGTTGGATTAAGTGCGAACCGCTATTTTGCGAACACCCGGCACCTTGTGCGAGGGGCTGAAGCCGAAGCGCATCTTCGGGTTATACAAAAATATCGTAAGCGGCTGCACGGAGAAGTCTTACTACTTGGAAGCACAAGTATAAAAAGCATTCACACTATAACCATTGATCTACAAGTTAATGCGTTCAATTGAGCGTTACATTTTTGAGCACTGCGACTCTATTACCGCGCCACGCATAACTTCCCGAAATAATGTTGGCGGGAAGCGGTTTCCATCGAACCACAGGCAGCAACAGCGGTGGCATCCATCTCCGGACACTGCGCCTTCACGGGCGAGCCATCCGCGCTCCCTCGATGCAGAGCCGACCGTTTCATCTCCTTGATATCGGCACCGCCCCAAGGAATTACTGCGATGGGCGAAGTAGCTCGTCGCCTCGGACCTCTCGGCCATACATGGGCCACGATGTCGATCATAGCCAGTCCGGACAGTCTATTTAGTTCAGCCCATTCGGCCAACCTGTCCGTCGATGGAAGAGGCGATCCGGACTGTGGAATTGAGACCAATATAACTCTTAGTCTCGTGATCCCCGGCTCGGAAGTGCTTAGCGGCATCGGCCGCTTTTCGCAGCCAAGTCCATATCACGGATCCTCCGAACTCCTGGCCGCTCAAATTGGCGTGCCAGCATCCATAAACGGCGGCGCATAAGAAAAGGCTTGCCAACCACGATTTCTCGGCTTGGCGCAGCTCCTCCTTCATAGCCGCATTGCGGGCGGGCATCCTTAACCGGCGGTGGCCTTCTTCAGGTCTTCCCGCTCCGATAGGCGCTCCTTTTCAAAACCTCATTGCGGTCGGTAGCATCCTTTAATTTCATGGCCAATTCAGCCACCTCCGCCCTGCTTAGGCGGTCGCAGCCTTTTCGACCTTCAATTCTTGGCCGCCCTCGCGGCAACAGCGTCACTCCTTGGGCTTGCTCCTTAGCTAGAGCAAGTTCGGCCGAAAACTCTCCACAGCAGCACTATCTGTATTAACAGCATATAACTTATCGAGGCGGGCTTGGACCCACTCAATAAAGCGGCTGCGGAGAATTTATTTACCTGCGACTCGTCAAATCATTTGGTTGACAAAGTCGCGATGTCGACATCGCCACGTCAAGTTATCGACTTAATTCGGCAAACTCACTAGTCGGCTGGCCCCGGACTATCCGCCACTATGTCGAGCAGCGGTATTCATTACACGAGATGTTGAGATTTTGATCCTCGACGCGCTGTCGTTTTGACAACCTACGAGTCTCGGGGCTACTATCTATCTGAGCGCATTTTTATATGCAAAACTGTTAAAAGACAAAGGGTGCATCATTTTAGCATACCTCAAATCCGCCCGACAAGCTCATGGCGGCATTCATAATCCGCTTTCGGCGGACGAAATCCTTCCGACCACCATACGCGTTAATCGCGGTGATCTTCTGAAATGGGCGCCCTCTCAAGCAAACTCTTGATTCTCCGGCGGACTCGGGGGTGCGAACTCTCGGGCCCCTCCGGACTCGGGGCGCCCTCGTGGCGACACCGGGCTCGCTTTGCCTCATCTGGCGGCGCTGCTGAGCGGGCGTATCGCTCTCCATCATCTCGGGAAGAAGGTCCCGAGGATGAACTCATCTGAGGCGGCTGCAGATCCGAACTGCGATATAAATATTTGGTTACCTCTGAAGCATAAGCGAAGGTACTTCCTTATTAAACTTCCTCTTTCATACTCACGGCTTGTTGGAGGCTGGTCCTTGGCGATGATTGCGTCCAGTTCTCTCGGACGCGGACCAGTGAGATTTCTTCCCACGCTTAGGGGCTTTGACCTCGGGATCTTGGGCGGTCCTCTTCTCCCTCTGAAGGAGGATCCTTGGTTCCCTCCTCTTGATCGCCCCTTTAGTAGTATTAGCTCCTTTATTTCCCTCGTCGCCCCCCTCTGTGGCGCAACCTCCAACATTCGACCAGCACGGGCTCTAGTGCGGTCTCTGGGAGGGTCGGACACCTTATCGGCCTTGATCGCGCCACCCATTCTGTAAAGAACAAAGGGTCGAGGAGGCGATCTTTTGAAAGGCATACAAATAGAATGTCAGGACTCTGAGCTATTTACAGAGTATCAAGGCGATCGCGGCTTAGGCTGCATCCTCGGCCAAATCCGGACCGCCACTGCGGTCGAAGAACAACTTGTACATCTCCGTGGGTGTCGCACCCATAAAATCTTTGGAGAACACGAGGTCCTTCGGATTGAACTCCCATAGGCGGAGAGGGCGGCGTTTGCGAGGTAGGAGGTGCACGATTAGCATGACATGCATCACCTTGATCAGGTCGATCTCCCTTGTTTGGAGGTCTCGAATCCGGCCTGCGGTGCGGGCACGTCCTTGGGCGGCCCCAATTGAGCCCTTGGTTGACCCACGACATCGGTTGGCGTGGAGGTCCCAGGCGGAAGGAGGCGGCGGCTTTGCTTGCGCCTTGGAAGCGATGATGTAAAACCACTCCTGCTGCCACAATCCAGTTCCTCTTGGAAGGAACCTTGAGCCCGCAGGGCATCGACCTTCTTGCTTATAGTGCGCCCGCCGCCTCCGCTTAGCGCCCCGATCATCTTGGCTCCACCTTAAATGTTTTCAGCCACAGGCCAAAGTGGGGATAGCGGAGGAAGGCTTCATGAGACAATAATGAATCTGGAGATGTGGAGGATGGACTCGAGCCAAGTCGTGGAAGTCCAGCCCGTAGTAGAACGAGCCCTCTCACGAAGGATCCGTCGGAAACAATCCCGGCGGAGGTGGGATCTGGCAGCGTATTCGCCGGAGCACGAGGCTGGCACGGCCTGCCACAGGGCGAGCAACTGTCTGAAACCTCGTGGGCCAGTGCTTGGCCTCTCGCAACTTCAATATGTCCTCCTCCGTGGCGGAGGAGGGCATCCACCCACGGAGGTCGGGCGGACATTGTTGTGGATCCGAAGCGCTCGAATCTGAAGCTCTAGGTGTTGGGCTGGGAGCGGAGGAAAGATTCGATCACGAGGTTGAAAAACAGGACGGGCCTTGGTCCTCTTATAAAGGGAAGAAATACCAAGGGCCGTCTCCATGACCGTTTAGGATTCCCCCTTCGATAGAGGCGTGGCGGCAGGAGCGGTTGGGTTACCCACGCGCGTATTGATGAGCATCCGGAATAAAGGGACACGATCTACTGCTTGACAAGGCGTGCCAAGAAACCGCTTCGCTAAGCGTCTTGAGGTGGAATAAGTAAAGACAATTCAAACAAGGGCTTGGTAGCGGTGTGATGGCGCGCATAATCGTCGGCAGATTGAATCGGTGTATATGTTTTATTCTCTCTCGGTGGGACATGGAAATTATTTTTGCGAGCGGACACTATCACGGTGTTCGTCATCTTCTCTAGATTATTCAAGGAAGAACCCGCCTTGCAATGCGAATATTATGCCGTCGGACTCATCGTCATTGAAGACTGGTTCGAGAGACTCTTGAGGAGTCTGGACTAGGGGTGTCCGGATAGCGGGATGTCAATATCCGCGGACTCCCGGACTACGAAGATAGAAGATTGAAGACTCGGCTCGTGTCCGGAAGGTACTTTCCTTGGCGTGGAAGGCAAGCTTGCAATCTGGATATGTAGATCTCCTACCATTGTAACCGACTCTGTGTAACCCTAGCCTCTCCGGTGTCTATATAAACGGAGGGCCTTAGTCCATAGGGCGAACATTACATCTCAACAATCATACCATAGGCTAGCTTCTAGGGTTTAGCCTCCTTGATCTCATGGTAGATCTACTCTTGTACTACTCATATCATCAATATTAATCAAGCGGGGCGTGGGGTTTTACCTCCATCGAGAGGGCGAACACAGGTAAAAACATTGTGTCCCTCGTCTCTTATTACCATCCGCCTAGGCATTGCAGTTAGGGACCCCCTACCGAGATCTGCGGTTTGACACCGACACCCATTCTTGAGAAAGTCCTCACCAAGCTTGATGCTTGTGGGGTTGACTACTTGTCCAGTGCCAATGGAGTTCTTGGGCACGGAGGATTGAGGCGAATTTCTTCATGTACTCTAGAGTCACATATCATACTCCCTCCATTCCCTTGCCCATCTTCGTTCAATCTTACATATCGCACCTTGCGCTGATTTTTAGTTTCTTTGCCAAATTTTGCTTCATCGGTGTGCAATAGCCAGCATAGATTTCATCGAGGATCTCAGCAGTCATGACCTTAGGCTTCTTTCCTCCTTTTGCGGTCTCTTACCGTCGCCATATTCTTCGGATGAGGAATTTGAACAATTGAACACTCTGAAGAAGTATGTAGTTTTCTTCGAGAGAGCGCAAATGAGTTAAGTTGATGAGAACCTAGTGATTCAGCGGTGGACATGAGTACACAATGAGCAGTATAGGTGCGAGGAATTTGGAGAGGTCATATCGTTCTCGAAGGTTTTTCGAAAAGAACAAGTTTTGAGAATTTGACGGATAGACCTTGAGGAATTTCACCAAGCGTTTTGTCTTAGGTTCGAGTTATGCGGATCGAAGATCCACACAATTAGGGAATCTTGAAGAAAATGATTGTAGAGAAACAATTCAAGATCATGTGGTGTGTGAGGTGTTCATATGTGTGAAGATTTGAAGAATAAACACCTTTGAAGATTTTCAAGAAAGTTTGAGAATCAAAGTGAGTAATAAAGGTAGCTTTTAATTACCGAAATGAAGAACACGACGAATGAGAAGAACAGGTTGTGAAGTTAAATCGAGGTTAGATCTCCACGCCCTAACTTGGCGAGAGAAGACAGCTACGGTGGCGGCGGAGTGAAGATTTCCATAACCGGGCGCGGAATCTGACGGCGATGAGGTCGAGCGTGAAGCTCTTCCTCACCGGCAATGATGGAGTAAGCGGCGCTAGGGTTTGAGGAGCTCGGCGAGAGAGAAGCGATCGGCGGAGTAAATGAAGTGAGGAAGGGAGAGGGTATTTATAGTCACGGTGAAAAACTGTTAGCCCAAAGATTTTGGAGACGAACATGCCCTAACTTTCTCCTTCCGCGACATGTGTCACCCGCGTCTTGTGTAGATGAGATCGTGTAAGATCGTGGGTGAATAGAATAATGCATCGTGGGATGCGGAGCAGTTTAATGGTAAAACCGAAAATCTGGATAAGATTTGTTTTAAAGTTTAGATTACAAATTTCTTGGTGACAAGGACACAGTGAAGATTTTGAGCGAGTTTCAAATAGAATGCACATGAAGAATTTGTGAATAGATTGGATTGAGTATATCATAGAGGGAAGGTCGATCACATTCACTTAGCGAGAAAACGCATAACATGAAGAAATAGCCATAAGTGAATGTTGTAGAGGACATAAACTCATATATATATATATATATATATATATATATATATATATATATATATATATATATATATATGACAAATGTTTCCTCTGACCAGTGGTAGTTACCACCACTTGCGTTTTGTATGTTGTATGTAGTATCTGTCAAAATTAAGAGTATGTACGTGTAGTATGTAGTATATAACAATGATTAGGTAGTATATATACTAATTTTTAGGTAGTATGTACCATGTTTTGAGTATGCTCTTTTTTACGTACAAATATGTACGTACTTCACAAATATAACAAAAACTATGGGTTCATATGTAATTTTTTCATGTAACTTGCTTTGAAATATCTTAGATATAGTATATGAATATATTTAAAATGATAAAGTAGTATATATAATACCACATGGTAGTATATGAGACATATGGGGTAACTACCACCAGGTGGTAGGATGGATTTTCCCTATATAGGACAAATGTTTCCTACAAGCAGTGGTAGTTACCACCACTTGCGTTTTGTATGTTGTATGTAGTATCTGTCGGAACCGAGAGTATGTACGTGTAGTATGTAGTATATAACAATGATTAGATAGTATATATACTAATTTTAGGTAGTATGTACTATTTTTTAAGTATGCTCATTTTTACGTACAAATATGTACGTATTTTACAAATATAACAAAAACTATGGGCTCATATGCAATTTTTCATGTAACTTGCTTTGAAATATCTTAGATATAGTATATGAACATATTTAAAATAATAAAATAGTATATATAGTACCACATGGTAGTATATGAGACATGTGGGGTAACTACCACGGGTGGTAGGATGGATTTTCCTATATATATATATATATATATATATATATATATATATATAATGAAGAAAAAGCAGCGAAAGCAGTGAAGATTTTGCAAAGTTGAAGAATTTGAAAAACTGAAGACTTTCAAAAATGAGGAAAAATTCAAATTGAAGATTTTCAACTTTTGTGGTGGCGTGACCCACGTATAAGAATGATGATTTCGGACACGCGTACAATTGTCGTGGGTTCTAGAATCAAATTCTTCATTAATTTCTTCACACTTAGAGTGTTGTTCTTCATTGGTGAAGAAAACGTTTCTTCATGTGTTGCACATGTAAGTCATCAATTTTGCATAAGTGTTAGGATGTGTGTCCTTTTCAAAGAACATTGAAGATTCTAAGATATTTAGCTCACACGCAACTTGCTAAATCTCTTCTCATCCAAGGGCTTAGTGAAGATATCAGCTAGCTGTTCTTTAGTCTTCACGTGCTCGATGGAGATGTCGCCCTTCAACACATGATCACGAAGAAAATGATGGCGAATCTGAATGTGCTTTGTCTTGAGTCTTTGAAGCTGGGTTGTGAGCAATCTTGATGGCACTCTCATTGTTGCGAGAGAGGCACATTATTCACGTTAGCGCCATAGTCCTTGAGGTTTGCTTCATCCAGCGATTGAGCACAGCAAGAGCCAGCAACAATGTATTCACTTCGCGATGAAGCGGTGATCTGTGATTCTGTTTCTTCGAGGACCAACGGACCAAAAGATCGTCAGAAATGACAAGTGCGGATGTTGACTTGCGGTCCACGATCACCGAGCATAGTCGAGTCGAGAATATCAATGAGATCAAAAGCCGAGCCCTTGGGGTACCATAGTCCTAGTGTTGGTGTGTGAGCTAGATATCGAAGAATATGCTTCACAGCCTTATGGTGTGATTCCTTTGGTGCAGCTTGAAATTGGGCACACATGCAAACATTAAGCATTATATCTGGCCTAGATGCACATAAGTACAATAAAGAACCAATCATGGAGCGGTATACCTTGTGATCGAAGTCAATACCATTTTCATCAGTGCATAGATGGCCATTTGTGGGCATAGGAATTTTGACGCCTTTGCAATCTTGCATGCGAATTTCCTCGATTACATCTTTGAGGTATTTCTCTGAGATATGAATATGCCATTTTAAGCTGGCAGTGAATTTGAAGACCTAAGAAGAATTTCAACTCTCCCATCATAGACATTTGATATTCTTCACTCATCATATAAACAAATTCATCACTATAACGTTGGTCGATCAGACCAAAGATAATATCATCAACATATATTTGGCACACAAAGCTGAAGGAAATATGCCCTAGAGGCAATAATAAAGTTATTATTTATTTCCTCATATCATGATAAATGTTTATTATTCATGCTAGAATTGTATTAACGGAAACATAATACATGTGTGAATACATAGACAAAACTATAGTCACTAGTATGCCTCTACTTGACTAGCTCATTAATCAAAGATGGTTATGTTTCCGACCATAGACATGTGTTGTCATTTGATTAATGGGATCACATCATCGGAAGAATGATGTGATTGACATGACCCATTCATTGGCCTAGCACTTGATCGTTTAGTATCTTGCTATTGCTTTCTTCATGACTTATACAAAGTTCCGCAACTATGAGATTGTGCAACTCCATTTACGGAAGAATACTTTGTGTGCTACCAAAGCGTCTAGCGTAAGCGGGTGATTATAAAGGTGCTCTCTGGTGTTTCGAAGGAACATGTTGAGTTGGCATAATTCGAGATTAGGATTTGTCACTCCGATGGTGGGAGAGGTATCTCTGGGCCCTCTCGGTAATACTCATCACCTAAGCCTTGCAAGCATATAACTAATGAGTTAGTTATGAGATGACGTATTCTGAGCGAGTAAAGAGACTTGCGATAACGAGATTGAACTAGGTATTGGATACCGGCGATCAAATCTCGGGCAAGTAACATACCGATGACAAAGGAACAAAGTATGTTGTTATGCGGTATGACCGATAAAGATCTTAAGTAGAATATGTAGGTCCCGCTATTGGTTATTGACCGGAGGCGTGTCTCGGTCATGTCTACATTGTTCTCGAACCGTAGGGTCCGCACGCTTAAGGTTTCGATGGCGGTTATATTATGAGTTTATGTATTTTGATGTACGAAGGTTGTTGAGTCCGGATGTGATCACGGGCATGACGAGAGTCTCAAAATGGTCGAGACATAAAGATTGATATATTGGGCGGATATATTTGGACAGGAAAGGTTCGAGAGAGTTTGGGAATATCTGGGAGCTCAGGGAGGTTACGGAACCCCGGTAAGTATATGGGCCTTATTGGGCCCTAGTGGAAGGAGGAGAAGGAGCAAGAGAGGCGCCCCCAAGCCCAATCCGAATTGGGTGGGGGTGGGCCCCTTTCCTTCTCTCCTTCCCCTCCTCCTTCCTACTAGTACTACTCCTTCCTTCCCCTCCAACTTGGATTAGGAAAAGGGAAACCTACTTGGAGTAGGTTTCCTCCCCTATCGCGCCCCCCTTGGGCGGCCTCCTCCCTCCCTCCTTTATATCTGGGGTAGGGGGCACCCTAGACACACAAGTTGATCATTGAGATCGTTCCTTAGCAGTGTGCGTGCCCCCTCCACGATATTACACCTCGGTCATATTGTAGCGGTGCTTAGGCGAAGCCTGCTGACGAGAGAACATCAAGATCTTCACCATGCCGTCGTCTTGTGGAACTCCTCCCGCACCTCTGCTGGATCGGAGATCGGGTGCGTCATCGAGCTGTCGTGTGTCAAGAACTCGGAGGTGCGAATGCGGTGCTTGGATCGGTTGGACCGGAGGACGTCGACTACTTCCTCTCGTTGCGTCAGCGCTTCGCTTGGTCTCTGAGGGTGCGTAGACAATACTCTCCCTCGTTGCTATATGCATCACCATGATCTTGCGTGTGCGTAGGATTTTTTGAAATTACTCGTTCCCCAACAGTGGCATCCGAGCCTAGGTTTTATCGCGTTGATGTTATATGCACGAGTAGAACACAAGTGAGTTGTGGGCGATATAAGTCATCTTGCCTACCAGCATGTCATACTTTGGTTCAGTGGTATTGTTGGATGAAGCGGCCGGACCGACATTACGTGTGCGCTTACGCGAGACTGGTTTTACCGCCGTGCTTTGCACACGGTGACTAAGCGGGTGTCTGTTTCTCCAACTTTAGTTGAACAAAGTGTGGCTCGCCCGGTCCTTGTGAAGGTTAAAAGCGAGTCTATTTGACAAACTATTGTTGTGGTTTTGATGCGTGGGTAAGAACGGTTCTTGCTAAGCCCGTAGCAACCACGTAAAATTTGCAACAACAAAGTAGAGGGCGTCTAACTTGTTTTTGCGGGGCATGTTGTGATGTGATATGGCCAAGGCGTGATGCTATATTTTATTGTATGAGATGATCATGTTTTGTAACGAAGTTATCGGCAATTGGCGAGAAGCCATATGGTTGTCGCTTTATTGTATGAAATGCAAACACCCTGTAATTGCTTTACTTTATCACTAAGCGGTAGCGATAGTCGTAGAAGCAATAGATGGCGTAATCGACAACGATGCTACTATGGAGATCAAGGTGTCGCGCCGGTGACGATGGTGATCACGACGGTGCTTCGGAGATGGAATCACAAGCACAAGATGATGATGGCCATATCATATCACTTATATTGATTGCATGTGATGTTTATCCTTTATGCATCTTATCTTGCTTTGATTGGCGGTAGCATTTTAAGATGATCTCTCACTAAAATTATCAAGTAGTGTTCTCCACAGTATGCACCATTGCCAAAGTTAAATCGTGCGAGACACCACGTGATGATCGGTGTGATAAGCTCTCGTCCATCTACAACGGGTGCAAGCCAGTTTTGCACCGTAGAATACTCATGTTAAACTTGCGAGCCTAGCATATGCGAGATATGGCCTCGGAACACGAGACCGAAAGGTCGGCGTGAATCATATAGTAGATATGATCAACATAATGATGTTCACCATTGAAAACTAATCCATCTCACGTGATGATCGGTTATGGTTTAGTTGATTTGGATCACGTGATCACTTAGATGACTAGAGATGTCTGTCTAAGTGGGAGTTCTTAAGTAATATGATTAATTGAACTTAAATTTATCATGAACTTAGTACTGATAGTATCTTGCTTGTCTATGTTTGTTTGTAGATAGATGGCTCGTGTTGTTGTTCCGTTGAATTTTAATGCGTTCCTTGAAAGCAAAGTTGAAAGATGATGGTAGCAATTACGGATTTGGGTCCGTAACTTTGAGGATTATCCTCATTGCTGCCTGAAGAGTTACGTCTGGAAGCACCGCTGGGTGCGAACTGCTTCTTGATCTGGCCGATGGCGTTAAGAACGTCTGGCGAGCAAAGCTGATGACTACTCTATAGTTCGATGTGCCATGCTTTACGGCTTAGAACGGGTCTTCAACAATGTTTTGAGCGTCATGGAGCATATGAGATGTTCGAGGAGTTGAAGTTAATATTTCAAGCAAATGCCGGATTGAGAGATATGAAGTCTCCAATAAGTTCTATAGCTGCAAGATGGAGGAGAATAGTTACATCGGTGAACATATACTCGAGAATGTGCAGGTATAACAATCACTTGATTCAAGCGGGAGTTAATCTTCACGATGATAGTGTCATTGACGAAATTCTTCAATCACGCCACCAAGCTACAAGAGCTTTGTGATGAACTATAATATGCAAGGGATGAACAAGACTATTCGAGCTCTTGGCGATCTTTGAAAGCAGCGGAGGTAGAAATCAGAAGGAGCATCAAGTGTTGATGGTCAACAAGACCACTAGTTTCAAGAAGAAGGGCAAAGGAAAGAAGAAGGGAACTTCAAAAGAGCGGCAAGCAAGTTGCTGCTCAAGAGAAGAAACCCAAGTCGGACCTAAGCACAGCCGAGTGCTTCTCTTAGCAAGCGGTAGTCCTTTGGAAGTGGAACTGCCCCAAGTATTTGGCGGATAAGAAGGATGGCAAAGTGAACAAAGGTATATGTGATATACATGTTATTGATGTGTACCTAACTAGAGCTCGTAGTAGCACTGGGTATTTGATCTTGGTTACATTGCTAATATTTGCAACTCGAAGCAGGGACTACTGGAATAAGCGAGCAGCGGCCAGGGCGAGGTGACGATGCGGCGTGGGAAAGCGGTTCCAAAGTCGATGTGATCGCCGTCGACACGCTACCTCTACATCTACCATCGGGATTAGTTTTAGACCTAAATAATTGTTATTTGGTGCTGCGTTGAGCATGAACATTATATCTGGATCTTGTTTGATGCGAGGCGGTTATTCATTTAAATCGAGAGAATAATGGTTGTTCTATTTATATGAGTAATATCTTTTATGGTCATGCACCCTTGAAGAGTGGTCTATTTTTATTGAATCTCGATAGTAGTGATACACATATTCATAATCTTGAAGCCAAAAGATGCAGAGTTGATAATGATAGTGCAAATTATTTGTGGCACTGCCGTTTAGGTCATATCGGTGTAAAACGCATGAAGAAACTCCATACTGATGGACTTCTGGAATCACTTGATTATGAATCACTTGGTACTTGCGGACCGTGCCTCATGGGCAAGATGACTAAAACACTGTTCTCCGGAACTATGGAGAGAGCAACAGATTTGTTGGAAAACATACATACAGATGTATGTGGCCCGATGAATGTTGAGGCTCGTGGCGGATATCGTTATTTCCTCCCCTTCACAAATGATTTGAGTAGATATGGGTATATCTACTTAATGAAGCACAAGTCTGAAACATTTGAAAAGTTCAAAGAATTTCAGAGTGAAGTAGAAAATCATCGTAACAAGAAAATAAAGTTTCTACGATCTGATCGTGGAGGAGAATATTTGAGTTCTGAGTTTGGTTTACATTTGAAACAATGCGGAATAGTTTAGCAACTCACGCCACAGGAACACCACAACGAAATGGTGTGTCGAGCGTCGTGTCGTACTTTACTTGATATGGTGCGATCTATGATGTCTCTTACCGATTTACCGCTATCGTTTTGGGGTTATGCTTTAGAGGCGGCGCATTCACGTTAAATAGGGCACCATCAAAATCCGTTGAGGCGGCGCCTTATGAACTGTGGTTTGGCAAGAAACCAAAGTTGTCGTTTCTTAAAGTTTGGGGCTGCGATGCTTATGTGAAGAAACTTCAACGGATAAGCTCGAACCCAAATCGAAAATGTGTCTTCATAGGATACCCAAAAGAGATCTGTTGGGTACACCTTCTATCACAGATCCGAAGGCAAAACATTCGTTGCTAAGAATGGATCCTTTCTAGAAGAATTTCTCTCGAAAGAAGTGAGTGGGAGGAAAGTAGAACTTGATGAGATAAGCATCTACTCCCTTGTTGGAAGGTAGTTCATCACGAGAACCGGTTCCGTGACAACTACACCAACTAGTGAGGAAGCTAATGATATTAATCATGAAACTTGAGATCAAGTTTCTGCTGAACCTCGTGGGTCTACGAGTAAGATCCGCACAGTGGTGCGGTAATCCTATTCGGAAGTCATGTTACTTGACCATGATGAACCTCACGAACTATGAGGAAGCGATGATGAGCCCAGATTCATAAAAATGGCTAGAGGCCATGAAATCGAGATGGGATCCATGTATGAAAACAAAGTATGGACTTTGGTTTACTTGCCGATGATCGACAAGCCATTGAAAATAAATGGATTTTTAAGAAGAAGACTCACGCGATGGTAATATTCTTGTCTATAAAGCTCGACTTGTTGCGAAAGGTTTTCGACAAGTTCAAGGGGTTGACTACGATGAGACTTTCTCACCCGTAGCGATGCTTAAGTCTGTCCGAATCATGTTGGCCATTGCTGCATTTCATGATTATGAAATTTGGCAAATGGATGTCAAGACTGCATTATTGAATGGATTTCTAGAAGAAGAGTTGTATATGATGCAGCCAGAAGGTTTTGTTGATCCAAAAGGTGTTGACAAAGGGTGCAAGATCCAGCGTTCCATTTATGGACTGGTGCAAGCATCTCGGAGTTGGAATAAACGTTTTGATAGTGTGATCAAGGCATATGGTTTTATACAGACTTCTGGAGAAGCCTGTATTTACAAGAAAGTGAGTGGGAGCTCTGTAGCATTTCTAGTTTTATATGTTGATGACATATTATTAATTGGAAATGATATAGAATTTCTGGATAGCATAAAGGGATACTTGAATAAAAGTTTTTCGATGAAAGACCTCGGTGAAGCTGCTTACATATTAGGCATCAAGATCTATAGAGATAGATCAAGACGCTTAATAGGACTTTCACAAAGCACATACCTTGACAAAATATTGAAAAAGTTCAATATTGATCAGGCAAAGAAAGGATTCTTGCCTGTGCTACAAGGTGTGAAGTTGAGTCAAACTCAATGCCCGACCACAGCAGAAGATAGAGAGAAAATGAAAAATGTTCCCTATGCTTCAGCCATAGGCTCTATCATGTATGCAATGTTGTGTACCAGACCTCACGTATGCTTAGCAATAAGCTTAGCAGGAAGGTACCAAAGTAATCCAGGAGTGGATCACTGGACAGCGGTCAAGAACATCCTGAAATACCTAAGAAGGACTAAGGATATGTTTCTCGTATATGGAGGTGACAAAGAGCTAGTCGTAAATGGTTACGTCGATGCAAGCTTTGACACTGATCCGGACGATTCTAAATCGCAAACCGGATACATGTTTATATTAAACGGTGAAGCTGTAAGTTGGTGCGGTTCTAAACAAAGCGTCGTGGCGGGATCTACATGTGAAGCGGAGTATAGCTGCTTACAAGCAAATGAATGAAGGAGTGCGGATGAAGGAGTTCATTTCCGATCTAGGTGTTATACCTAGTGCATCGGGACCAATGAAGATCTTCTGTGACAATCTTGGTGCAATTGCCTTGGCAAAGGAATCCAGATTTCACAAGAGGACCAAGCACATCAAGAGGCGCTTCAATTCCATTCGGGACCAAGTCCAAGTGGGAGACATAGAGATTTGCAAGATACATACGGATCGAATGTTGCGCACCCATTGACTAAGCCTCTCTCATGAGCAAAACATGATCAGCACCAAGACTCCATGGGTGTTAGAATCATTACTATGTAATCTAGATTATTGACTCTAGTGCAAGTGGGAGGCTGAAGGAAATATGCCCTAGAGGCAATAATAAAGTTATTATTTATTTCCTCATATCATGATAAATGTTTATTATTCATGCTAGAATTGTATTAACCGGAAACATAATACATGTGTGAATACATAGACAAAACTATAGTCACTAGTATGCCTCTACTTGACTAGCTCATTAATCAAAGATGGTTATGTTTCCGACCATAGACATGTGTTGTCATTTGATTAATGGGATCACATCATTAGAAGAATGATGTGATTGACATGACCCATTCATTAGCCTAGCACTTGATCGTTTAGTATCTTGCTATTGCTTTCTTCATGACTTATACAAAGTTCCTGCAACTATGAGATTGTGCAACTCCGTTTACCATAAGAACACTTTGTGTGCTACCAAACATCTAGCGTAATCGGGTGATTATAAAGGTGCTCTCTGGTGTTTCGAAGGTACATGTTGAGTTGGCATAATTGAGATTAGGATTTGTCACTCCGATGGTCGGAGAGGTATCTCTGGGCCCTCTCGGTAATACTCATCACCTAAGCCTTGCAAGCATATAACTAATGAGTTAGTTATGAGATGACGTATTATAGAGCGAGTAAAGAGACTTGCGATAGCGAGATTGAACTAGGTATTGGATACCGACGATCAAATCTCGGGCAAGTAACATACCGATGACAAAGGAACAAAGTATGTTGTTATGCGGTTTGACCGATAAAGATCTTCGTAGAATATGTAGGAACCAATATGGGCATCCAGGTCCCGCTATTGGTTATTGACGGAGACGTGTCTCGGTCATGTCTACATTGTTCTCGAACCGTAGGGTCCGCACGCTTAAGGTTTCGATGATGGTTATATTATGAGTTTATGTATTTTGATGTACGAAGGTTGTTGAGTCCGGATGTAATCACGGACATGACGAGGAGTCTCGAAATGGTCGAGACATAAAGATTGATATATTGTGCGGATATATTTGGACACGGAAAGGTTCCGGAGAGTTTGGGAATATCTGGGAGCTCGGAGGTTACGGAACCCCGGTAAGTATATGGGCCTTATTGGGCCCTAGTGGAAGGAGGAGAAGGAGCAAGAGAGGGGGCGCCCCCCCCCCCCCCAAGCCCAATCCGAATTGGGTGGGGGGCCTGAAGGAAATATGCCCTAGAGGCAATAATAAAGTTATTATTTATTTCCTTATTTCATGATAAATGTTTATTATTCATGCTAGAATTGTATTAACCGGAAAGATAATACATGTGTGAATACATAGACAAACATAGTGTCACTAGTATGCCTCTACTTGACTAGCTCGTTTATCAGAGATGGTTATGTTTCCTAGCCATGGACAAAAGAGTTGTCATTTGATTAACGGGATCACATCATTAGGAGAATGATGTGATTGACTTGACCCATTCCGTTAGCCTAGCACTTGATCGTTTAGTATGTTGCTATTGCTTTCTTCATGACATATACATGTTCCTGTAACTATGAGATTATGCAACTCCCGTTTACCGGAGGAACACTTTGGGTACTACCAAACGTCACAACGTAACTGGGTGATTATAAAGGAGTACTACAGGTGTCTCCGAAGGTACATGTTGAGTTGGCGTATTTGAGATTAGGTTTTGTCATTCCGATTGTCGGAGAGGTATCTCTGGCCCTCTCGGTAATGCACATCATTATAAGCCTTGCAAGCAATGTAACCAATGAGTTGGTTACGGGATGATGCATTACAAAGCGAGTAAAGAGACTTGCTGGTGGCGAGATTGAACTAGGTATTGGATACCGACGATCGAATCTCGGGCAAGTAACATACCGATGACAAAGGAACAACGTATGTTGTTATGCGGTTTGACCGATAAAGATCTTCGTAGAATATGTACGAACCAATATGGGCATCCAGGTCCGCTATTGGTTATTGACCAAGAATAGTTCTAGGTCATGTCTACATAGTTCTCGAACCCGTAGGGTCCGCACGCAAGGTTTCGATGACAGGTTATATTATGAGTTTATGAGTTTTGATGTACCGAAGGAGTTCGAGTCCCGGATGAGATCGGGGACATGACGAGGAGTCTCGAAATGGTCGAGACGTAAAGATCGATATATTGCACGACTATATTCGGAGTTCGGAAAGGTTCCGAGTGATTCGGTATTTTTCGGAGTCTGGGAGAGTTACGGGAATTCGTATTGGGCCTTAATGGGCCATACGGGAAAGGAGAAAAGGGCCAAAATGGTGGCCGCCGCCCTCCTTGGACTAGTCCGAATTGGACTAGGGAGGCGCACCCTTCCTTCCTTCTCCTTCTCTCTTCCTTTCCTTCTCTCCTACTCCTAATACATGGAAGGGTTCCTAGTTCTACTAGGAAAGGGGAATCCTACTCGGTGGGAGTAGGACTCCCCTAAGGCGCGCCATAGAAAGGCCGCCCTCCCCTCCTCCGCTCCTTTATATCTGAGGGGGGGGCACCCATAGACACACAAGTTGATCTACGGATCGTTCCTTAGCCGTGTCGGTGCCCCATCCACCATATTCCACCTCGGTCATATCGTCGCGGAGTTTAAGCGAAGCCTGCGCCGATAGAACATCATCATCGTCCTGCGCCGTCGTCTTGTGAGAACTCATCTCCGGAGCTTTGCTGGATCGGAGGCGGAGATCGTCATCGAGCTGAACACATGCTGAACTCGGAGGCCCGTGACGTTCGGTGCTTGGATCGGTCGGATCGTGAAGACGTCGACTACATCAAACGCGTTGTCTTGGCGCTCCGCTTACGGTCTCACGAGTGCGTGGACATACGCTCCCTCTCATTGCTATACCATCACCATGATCTTGCGTGTGCGTAGGAAATTTTGAAATTACTCGTTCCCCAACAGTGGCATCCGAGCCTAGGTTTTATGCGTTGATGTTATATGCACGAGTAGAACACAAGTGAGTTGTGGATGATATAAGTCATACTGCCTACCAGCATGTCATACTTTGGTTCAGCGGTATTGTTGGATGAAGCGGCGCGGACCGACATTATGCGTACGCTTACGCGAGACTGGTTCTACCGACGTGCTTTGCACACAGGTGGCTGGCGGGTGTCAGTTTCTCCAACTTTAGTTGAACCGAGTGTGGCTACACCCGGTCCTTGCGAAGGTTAAAACGGAGTCTATTTGACAAACTATCATTGTGGTTTTGATGCGTAGGTGAGAACGGTTCTTGCTAAGCCCGTAGCAGCCACGTAAATTTTGCAACAACAAAGTAGAGAACGTCTAACTTGTTTTTGCAGGGCATGTTGTGATGTGATATGGTCAAGACGTGATGAGATATAAGTTGTTGTATGAGATGATCATGTTTTGTTGAAGTTATCGGCAACTGGCAGAAGCCCTATGGTTGTCTCTTTGTTGCATAAGATGCAAGTGCCAAATAATTGCTTTACTTTATCACTATGCGATAGCAATAGTTGCAAGAGCATTAGTTGGCGAGACGACCATGTGATGACACATTGATATAGATCAAGATGATGAAGATCATGGTGTCGTGCCGGTGACGATAGAGATCATGACAGTACTTTGGAGAAGGAGATCAAAGGCGCAAGATGATCATGGCCATATCATGTGACATATTTTGATTGCATATGATGTTTATCTGTTATACATCTTATTATGTTTTGTTTGACGGTAGCATTTTAAGATGATCTCTCACTAATTATCAAGAAGTGTTCTCCACGAGTATGCACCGTTATGAAAGTTCTTCGTCTTTGAGACACCACGTGATGATCGGGTGTGATAGGCTCTACGTTCAAATACAACGGGTGCAAAACAGTTGCACACGCGGAATACTCGAGTTAAACTTGACGAGCCTAGCATATCTGAGATATGGCCTCGGAACACGGAGACCGAAAGGTCGGCGTGAATCATATAGTAGATATGATCAACATAGTGATGTTCACCATTGAAACTACTCCATCTCACGTGATGATCGGACATGGTTTAGTTGATTTGGATCACGTGATCACTTAGAGGATTAGAGGATGTATATCTAAGTGGGAGTTCTTAAGTAATATGATTAATTGAACTTTAATTTATCATGAACTTAGTCCTAGTAGTATTTTGCAAATTATGTTGTAGATCAATAGCTCGCGTTGTTGCTTTCATATGTTTATTTTGATATGTTCCTAGAAAAACTGTGTTGAAAGATGTTAGTAGCAATGATGCGGATTAGATCCGTGACATGAGGTTTATCCTCATTGCTTGCCTGTAAGAATTATGTCCCGATGCACCGCTAGGTGATGAGACCTATTGCAGGAGCGAGATCTGGGGCGTTATGAGCGTTTAGCTAGCTCAATATGATGACTACTTGATAGTTTAGTGCACCATGCTTAACGGCTTAGAATCGGGACTTCAAAGACGTTTTTGAACGTCATGGACCATATAAGATGTTCTAGGAGTTGAAGTTAATATTTCAAGCAAATACCCGAGTTGAGAGATATGAAGTCTCCAACAAGTTCTATAGCTAAAAGATGGAGGAGAATCGCTCAACTAGTGAGCATGTGCTCAGATTGTCTGGGTACTTCAATTGCTTGAATCAAGTGGGACTTAATCTTCCAGATAAGATAGTGATTGAGAGAATTCTCTAGTCACCATCACTAAGTTACTAGAACTTTGTGATGAACTATAATATGCAAGGGATGACAAAAGTTATTCCTGAGCTCTTCGCGATGTTGAGATTGGCGAAAGGTGGAAATCAAGAAAAGAGCATCAAGTGTTGATGGTTAACAAGATCACTAGTTTCAAGAAAAAGGCAAAGGGAAAAGAAGGGGAACTTCAAGAAGAACGGCAAGCAAGTTGCTGCTCAAGTGAAGAAACCCAAGTCTGGTCCTAAGCACGAGACTAAGTGCTTCTCTTGCAAAGAGACTGGTCATCGGAAGAGGTACTACCCCAAGTGATTGGCGGATAAGAAGGATGGCAAAGTGAACATAAGTATATTTGATATACATGTTATTGATGTGTACGTTACTAGTGTTTATAGCAACCCCTCAGTATTTGATATTAGTTCAGTTGCTAAGATTAGTAACTCAAAACGGGAGTTGCAGAATAAACAGAGACTAGTTAAGGGTGAGGTGACGATGTGTGTTGGAAATAGTTCCAAGATTGATATGATCATCATCGCACACTCCTTATACTTTCGGGATTAGTGTTAAACCTAAATAAATGTTATTTGGCGTTTGCGTTGAGCATGAGTATGATTGGATCATGTTTATTGCAATACGGTTATTCATTTAAAATCAGAGAATAATTGTTGTTCTGTTTACATGAATAAAACCTTCAATGGTCATACACCCAATGAAAATAGTTTGTTGGATCTCGATCATAGTGATACACATATTCATAATATTGAGGCCAAAAGATGCAAAGTTAATAATGATAGTGCAACTTATTTGTGGCACTGCCGTTTGGGTCATATCGGTGTAAAGCGCATGAAGAAACTCCATAAAGATGGATTTTCGGAATCACTTGGTTATGAATCATTTGATGCTTGCGAACCGTGCCTTTTGGGCAAGATGACTAAAACTCCGTTCTTCGGAACAATGGAACGAGCTACCGACTTATTGGAAATAATACATACTGATGTATGCAGACCAATGAGTATGAAGGCTCGTGGCAAGTATCGTTATTTTCTGACCTTCACAAGATGATTTGAGCAGATATGGGTATATCTACTTGATGAAACATAAGTCTGAAATAGTTGAAAGGTTCAAAGAATTTTAGAGTGAAGTGGAAAATCATCGTAACAAGAAAATAAAGTTTCTACGATCGGATCGCGGAGAGGAATATTGGAGTTACGAGTTTGGTCTTCAATTAAAACAATGTGGAATAGTTTCACAGCTCACGCCACCTGGAACACCACAATGTTATGGTGTGTCCGAACGTCGTAACCGCACTTTATTGGATATGGTGCGATCTATGATGTTTCTTACCGATTTACCAATATCGTTTTGGGATCATGCATTAGAGACAGCTGCATTCACGTTTAAAAGGGCCCCATCTAAATCCGTTAAGACGACACCGTATGAACTATGGTTTAGCAGTAAACCTAAGCTGTCGTTTCTTAAAGTTTGGTGTTGCGATGCTTATATGAAAAAGTTTTTCAACCTGATAAGCTCGAACCCAAATCGGAGAAGTGCGTCTTCATAGAATACCCAAAGGAAACTGTTGGGTAATCCTTCTATCACAGATCCGAAGGCAAAACATTCGTTGCTAAAAATGGATCCTTTCTAGAGAAGGAGTTTCTCTCGAAAGAAGTGAGTGGGAGGAAAGTAGAACTTGATAAGGTAATTGTACCTTCTCCCTTATTGGAAAGTAGTTCATCACGTAAATCTGTTCTGTGACTACTACACAAATCGGTGAGGAAGCTAATGATGATGATCATGTAACTTCGATCAAGTTACTACCGAATCTCATAGGTAAACCAGAGTGAGATCTCGCACGAGTGGTGCGGTAATCCTGTTCGGAAGTCATGTAACTAGACCATGCATGATGAACCTCACGAACTATGAGGAAGCGATGATGAGCCCAGATTCATGCGAAATGGCTGGAGGCCATGAAATCGAGATAGGATCCATGTATGAGAACAAAGTGTGGACTTTGGTGGACTTGCCCGACGATCGGCAAGCCATAGAAAATAAATGGATCTTCAAGAGGAAGACGGACACTGATAGTAGTGTTACTATCCACTAAGCTCGACTTGTTGCAAAAGGTTTTCAACAAGTTCAAGGGGTTGAATACGATGAGATTTTCTCACTCGTATCGATGCTTAAGTCTGTCCAAATCATGTTAGCAATTGCCGCATTTTATGAAATCTGGCAAATGGATAAACAAAACTGCATTCCTTAATGGAGTTATTAAAGAAGAGTTGTATGTGATGCAACCAAGAGGTTTTGTTGATCCTAAAGGTGTTAACAAAATGTGCATCTATGGACTAGTGCAAGCATCTCGGAGTTGGAATATACGCTTTGATAAGTTGATCTAAGCATATAGTTTTATACAGACTTGAGGTGAAGCCTGTATTTCAAGAAAGTGAGTGGGAGCACTACAACATTTCTGATAAGTATATGTGAATGACATATTGTTCATCGGAAATAATGTAGAATTATTCTGTAAAGCATAAAGGAGTATTTGAAGGAGTTTTTCAAAGAAAGACCTCAGTAAAAGCTACTTACATATTGAGCATCAAGATCTATTGAGATAGATCAAGACGCTTGATAAGATTTTCAATGAGTACATACCTTGGCAAGATTTTGAAATAGTTCAAGATGGAACAGTCAAAGAAAGAGTTCTTGCACTGTTGCAAAGGTGTGAAATTGAGTAAGACTCAAATCCCGACCACGGCAGAAAATAGAAAAGAGAATGAAAGTCATTCCCTATGCCTCAGTCATAGGTTCTATAAAGTATGCTATGTTATGTACCAAACCTATTGTATACCTTGCTCTGTATTTTGCAAGGGAGAACAATAGTGATCTAGGAGTAGATCACTGGACATTGGTCAAGAATTTCCTTAGTAAGGACTAAGGAGATGTTTCTCGGTTATGGAGGTGATAAAAGAGTTTGTTGTAAAAGTTACATCAGTGCAAACTTTTACACTGATCTGGATGACTCTAAGTCTCAACCTGGATACATATTGAAAGTGGGAGCAATTAGCTAGAGTAGCTCCGCGCAGAGCATTATAGACATAGAATATTTGCAAAATACATACGGCTCTGAATGTGACAGACCCGTTGACTAAGCTTCTCTCACGAGCAAAACATGATCACACCTTAGTACTCTTTGGGTGTTAATCACATAGCGATGTGAACTAGATTATTGACTCTAGTAAACCCTTTGGATGTTGGTCAGATGATGATGTGAACTATGGGTGTTAATCATATAAAGATATGAATATTGGTGTTAAATCACATGGCAATGTGAACTAGATTATTGACTCTAGTGCAAGTGGGAGACTGAAGGAAATATGCCCTAGAGGCAATAATAAAGTTATTATTTATTTCCTTATTTCATGATAAATATTTATTATTCATGCTAGAATTGTATTAACCGGAAAGATAATACATGTGTGAATACATAGACAAACATAGTGTCACTAGTATGCCTCTACTTGACTAGCTCGTTTATCAGAGATGGTTATGTTTCCTAGCCATGGACAAAAGAGTTGTCATTTGATTAACGGGATCACATCATTAGGAGAATGATGTGATTGACTTGACCCATTCCGTTAGCCTAGCACTTGATCATTTAGTATGTTGCTATTGCTTTCTTCATGACATATACATGTTCCTGTAACTATGAGATTATGCAACTCCCGTTTACGGAGGAACACTTTGGTACTACCAAACGTCACAACGTAATCGGGTGATTATAAAGGAGTACTACAGGTGTCTCCGAAGGTACATGTTGAGTTGGCGTATTTCGAGATTAGGTTTTGTCACTCCGATTGTCGGAGAGGTATCTCTGGGCCCTCTCGGTAATGCACATCATTATAAGCCTTGCAAGCAATGTAACCAATGAGTTGGTTACGGGATGATGCATTACAAAACGAGTAAAGAGACTTGCTGGTGACGAGATTGAACTAGGTATTGGATACCGACGATCGAATCTCGGGCAAGTAACATACCGATGACAAAGGGAACAACGTATGTTGTTATGCGGTTTGACCGATAAAGATCTTCGTAGAATATGTACGAACCAATATGGGCATCCAGGTCCCGCTATTGGTTATTGACCAAGAATAGTTCTAGGTCATGTCTACATAGTTCTCGAACCCGTAGGGTCCGCACGCTTAAGGTTTCGATGACAGTTATATTATGAGTTTATGAGTTTTGATGTACCGAAGGAGTTCGGAGTCCCGCATGAGATCGGGGACATGACGAGGAGTCTCGAAATGGTCGAGACGTAAAGATCGATATATTGGACGACTATATTCGGAGTTCGGAAAGGTTTCGAGTGATTCGGGTATTTTTCGGAGTACCGGAGAGTTACGGGAATTTGTATTGGGCCTTAATGGGCCATACGGGAAAGGAGAAAAAGGGCCAAAAGGGTGGCCGCCGCCCTCCCCTTGGACTAGTCCAAATTGGACTAGGGAGGGGGGCGCACCCTTCCTTCCTTCTCCTTCTCTCTTCCCTTTCCTTCTCTCCTACTCCTAATACATGGAAGGGTTCCTAGTTCTACTAGGAAAGGGGGAATCCTACTCCCGGTGGGAGTAGGACTCCCCTAGGGCGCGCCATAGAAAGGGCCGGCCCTCCCCCTCCTCCGCTCCTTTATATACGGGGGCAGGGGCACCCCATAGACACACAAGTTGATCTACGGATCGTTCCTTAGCCGTGTGCGGTGCCCCCCTCCACCATATTCCACCTCGGTCATATCGTCCACGGAGTTTAAGCGAAGCCTGCTTGCGCGTAGAACATCATCATCGTCACCACGCCGTCGTCTTGTGGAACTCATCTCCGGAGCTTTGCTGGATCGGAGGCCGGAGATCGTCATCGAGCTGAACGTGTGCTGAACTCGGAGGCCCCGTACGTTCGGTGCTTGGATCGGTCGGATCGTGAAGACGTACGACTACATCAACCGCGTTGTGCTGACGCTTCCGCTTACGGTCTACGAGGGTATGTGGACATACACTCTCCCCTCTCATTGCTATACCATCACCATGATCTTGCGTGTGCGTAGGAAATTTTTGAAATTACTACGTTCCCCAACAGGGCCGGCCCCCCTTTCCTTCTCTCCTTCCCCCTCCTCCTTCCTACTAGTACTACTCCTTCCTTCCCCCTCCAACTTGGATTAGGAAAAAGAGGAGAAACCTACTTGGAGTAGGTTTCCTCCCCCTATGGCGCCCCCCCCCTTGGGCCGGCCACCTCCTCCCTCCCTCCTTTATATACGGGGGTAGGGGGCACCCTAGACACACAAGTTGATCATTGAGATCGTTCCTTAGCCGTGTGTGGTGCCCCCCTCCACGATATTACACCTCGGTCATATTGTAGCGGTGCTTAGGCGAAGCCTGCGCGACAGAGAACATCAAGATCATCACCACGCCGTCGTCTTGACGGAACTCCTCCCCGCACCTCTGCTGGATCGGAGATCGAAAGTGCCATCGAGCTGTCGTGTGTCAAGAACTCGGAGGTGCCGGAGTAACGGTGCTTGGATCGGTTGGACCGGGAGGATGTACGACTACTTCCTCTATGTTGCGTCAACGCTTCCGCTTTGGTCTACGAGGGTACGTAGACAATACTCTCCCCTCGTTGCTATATGCATCACCATGATCTTGCGTGTGCGTAGGAATTTTTTTTGAAATTACTACGTTCCCCAACACAAACAGTTAACCATCATAAGATTTAGTAAAAAGAGTAGGGTCGAGTGAACCGGGTGTGAAGCCATTCTTCATGAAGAATTCCTTCAATGTATCATACCACGCCCGAGGGGCTTGCTTGAGGCCATAGAGGGCCTTATTAAGTCTGAAGACTTTGTCAGGATTCTTTGGATCTTCAAAACCTGGGGGTTGAGGAACATATACTTCTTCCTCAAGCTTACCATTGAGGAATGCACTTTTCACATCCATTTGATATAAGATGATGTCATGATGGTTAGCATAAGCAAGTAATATGCGAATAGCCTCAAATCTAGCAACAGGTGCAAAAGTTTCATCGAAATCAATTCCTTCAACATGTGTGTAGCCTTGAGCTACTAGTCGTGCCTTATTCCTCACCACAAGGCCATTTTCATCTTGCTTGTTGCGGTAGATCCACTTTGTGCCAATGATATTATGCTTGCGAGGATCTGGACGATTGACCAGTTCCCAGACATTGTTAAGCTTGAACTGATGTAATTCTTCTTGCATAGCATTGTAGGATCGAAAGTATGTCTAGAGGGGGGGTGATTAGACTACTTGACAATATAAAAATTCAGCCTTTTGATAAAGACAGGTTTTTGGCAGATTCACAATTATGATCAAGTCAAGTATCACCCTACACATGCAATTCTAGAGTATAGGCAGTGGAAAGTAAATTGCACATGTAGTAAAGAGAGGTGGAGAAGAGCAAACACAATTTGGAGACACGGAGATTTTTCTCGTGGTTCCGATAGGTGGTGCTATCGTCAATCCACGTTGATGGAGACTTCAACCCACGGAGGGTAACGGCCATGAGAGTCCACGGAGGCTCCACCCACGAAGGGTCCACGAAGAAGCAACCTTGTCTATGCCATCATGGCATACGCCCACGGAGGGCTAGCCTTACTCGGGGTAGATCTTCACGAAGTAGGCGATCTCCTTGCCCTTACAAACTTCTTGGTTCAACTCCACATCTTGACGGAGGCTCCCAAGCGACACCTAACCAATCTAGGAGGCACCACCCTCCAAAAGGTAATAGATGATGTTGATGATGATGAACTCCTTGCTCTTGTGCTTCAAATGATAATCTCCCCAACACTCAACTCTCCTCACTGATTTGGCTATGGTGGAAGAAAGGATTGAGTGGAAAGCAACTTGGGAAGGCTAGAGATCAAGCTTCATATGGTGGGAGTGGAGCTACTTGATCTCAACACAAGGGTAGGTAGTTTTCTTCTCGTAAATGTAAGGTAGGAGTGGTAGTACTTTCGATGGCTCTCTCCACGAATGAAGAGGGGTGGAGGGTATTTATAGCCTCCACACAAAATCCAACCGTTACACACATTTGACCAATCTCGGTCGGACCGAAGTTGACAACTCGGTGAGACCGAAAGTTCAAATCATGTGAGCGTTGGGATTTTCGTGGGACCGAAAATACAATCTCGGTTAGTCCGATTCGTCCAAAGACTAGAGCTTGCCAATCTCGGTGGGACCGACTTCATCATCTCGGTGACACCGATTTGATGACGAAGGTTTCTGAAGCTTGGCAACTCAAGTTTCGTGAGACCGAGTTCGAATCGGAAAATCCAAATTTCTAGGGTTTGGCTATATGGTGAGGTGGTTCATCTCGGTGTGGTGAGTTTAGGAAATCGGTGGGACCGAGATTACTTATGAGTGTATTATGGAAGTGAGAGTTGCTGATAGTTTAGGAGATATATCACTAAGCACTTTGAGCAACCGATCATTAACATAACCTCATCCCTTTTAATGGTATTGGCTTTCCTATGGACTCAATGTGATCTTGGATCACTAAACCAAAAATGGAGTCTTGAGCTTTTGCCAATGCTTGCCTTAGCATTTTGAGGGTCCACTTCTTCACCATTGCCATACCCATATCAACGAACTTTCGAAATGATTCTCAAGAAACTATTAGTTCAATGATATATATGTTGTTATTAATTACCAAAACCACCCGGGATTAGTTGCACTTTCAATCTCCCCTTTTGGTAATTGATGACAACATATAGATCAAAGCTTCGACAAAGGATATAATCAATGAATAATATAAATTCGCTTTGAGAAGTATGTGATAAGCAAGAGCTCCCCCTAAATTTGTGCATTATTTAAGATTTGCGTTTGAATGCAAATGCACAATCGATTAGGATCATGAGTCACTCTTCCATGTCACATACATCTTGGTGGAGCGCACAAAATGATAAGAATGAATAGCATGCACCCAATCACCAAGACATGAGTAAATGGTCATATAAGATATGAATAGCATATGATAAGCATTAAGCACACATTAAGGCATAGTACGACCAAGCACTCATCAAAGGTAGAATGAAACGTAGTATCAAACACACGGAATGTCTCGAAAATCAAAAGTATCTCAAAAAGACCGCAAATGAACGAAAGAGCAAAAGCGCAAAAACAACAGCACTCTCTCTCTCGAAGACCTATGATCTATACAATTTCTCCCCCTTTGGCAACAAGTTACCAAAAAGTTCAAAAGTATAGAGCTAAGCGTCCTTGGGGACTCTGTGGCGGCTCTGTGCAGGTTGATGGAGTTGAGATGGCAGCATCGTAAGTCTTGGTGATGTCTGTGGATCTGGAGGAGTGGTCACTTGGAGCTGGAGCTGGAACCGATGGAGCTGTGGGAGGTGCCGAGGCTGTAGTCCCGTGTCTCATCCTCGATAGCAATGATCGGGTCTTGTAGGAACCGGAGCAGGCTGTTCATAATCATCTGGACTAGGTCATCCTGCATCTCACGCATGAGCTCTTCCTTCTCCTCTTTGCTTCCTCAATATCTCGCCTCAAGCTTGTTGTGATTACTTGCACTTCATCCACTTCACATCCGAGCATGGATCTTGTCTTCAACAATCCTTTCAAGACTCTCCGAGGCTGCATAATGCTGGCAGGCGTTGTTCAATCCTCTGGGTAGCTTCAAGGAGCTGCTCTCCAACACTCTTGGGTTTAGCTGCTTCTGCTTCTGCTTCCTTCTCGCCTTTAGCTTTCTTGGCAGCTTCTATCTTTGCTTGACCTTCAACCGACGTTGGATCCTCCTCATCCATCACAACTACATTGTCCTCATGCTCAGGCTGCGTGGCAAGTGTGGTCTATCCAACAGTATGTGCCCGTGCCAAACTTGGCATTGATAAGCATCTGAATGTGCGGGGCAAATCCACATGACCTCTTCTGGTCTGCTGCAGTCCTCTTGATAGTCTCAACTATCAAATCCATCACCTTGAAAGGTGCCTTCTCATCAAGTATATGCAGCATGTTGATAGAATACCCTCTGATCATGCGATGATCTCCAGACTTGGGCATCAAGGTATGCCTCAGAATAGTGTTTGTGGTAGGTAGACCTGCCTGGAGATGATACACTGAGCCGAGCTTCCAGATTTCCACATCCTTAGCTGGTACCTCGTTGTACATATTCTTCATAGATTCATGGTTCTTCTTGGGAATACCATAGACATCAACATCATCCTCTCTCTACACTGGAGCATTCAGCAGTGCTGCCCATTCTTCTACAGTTGAAGAGAATCTTTGGCCTTCAGTCATCCATGTGATCTTTCCATCTGGATAGAAATGAGCTGTGGCATAGAATTGCATAATCATTTCATCATTCCAACTTGTCAACTTTTGACCAACAAAATCTGCAACACCACATGCAGTGAAGCTCTCATGCACATGTGGAAAGAAGTCTCTGTGCTCTTCACTCACAATGTATGCCCAATCAACATAGCGAGTGTCTGCAACTATGGGCTTCTTGTCCATCAAGCCAGATCTCATAGAAGTCCTGCTGCTCTCGGTGTGGAATCTTGGATCAACAGCAGTTCTTCTCCTCACAAATATGGATCAGCTTGTCTCCATGGCCTCGAGACCTCTATCCTTTCTTTCCTTCATGTTCTCGGCTTGAGGATGAGCATCATTGTGAAGTGGCAGTTTCTGTCGAAGTTTCAGCAAAACTGGTGCCTCATCATCTGACACAGCTGGTGGCACATTATCTTTCTTCTTCTCAGATGCTGGAATGTTCCTGACAGCCTTCTTGGGCTTGGCGGCAGGCTTGGCTTGAGCTGCCTTGACTGGAGCAGTTTGCTTGGGCTTTGAAGGGGCTCCTGCCCTGATGGCATCTCCCATGAACTTAGACTTCTGAGGAGGAGGCTGGGGTGCTTCCTCATCCTCATCTTCCTCTGCTGCATCATCATGCACAATCCTCTTCCTCTTGGAAGTTTTCTTCACCTTGCTTGTAGTTTCCTCTTCCATACTCAGCTTCTTGGCAACAGTGGACTGCTTCAGTTTTCTGGTGCCTTTCTTGGTTTGCTGCCCTTGATGCTCTTTGGCAACAACTTTTCTTTTTGGCTTGGAGGAAACCTCTTCTTCAACAATGAAATCAGAATCTTCTTCATTAGAGTTCCTCTTCTTTCTGGCCCTGGTGGCTGCAGGAGGCAAACCACTTGGTGTGCTCCTCTCACCATCATCTGAAGAGCTGCTGGGCTCAGGACTAATGCCTGCCTCTGGAATATCAGCAATAGGTGACTCGGACCTGTTCTGGCTGTCACTGGCATCTGACATGGCTGACAACCTGTGAATAGATAAGGTGTAGGTAGAGTAGAAGAGTTATCACAAACTGCAGAAGATTTTGCAAACAAAATGAGTTCAAATTTCAGTTTTAGGTTTTCACAGAATGCATTTCGGTCAAACCGAGTTTAAAATTCGGTGAATCCGAAGTGTTCAAACAGAAGCATTCACACCACTTTCGGTGGGACCGAAGTGGGTTTCGGTCCTGCCGAAAACACTAGGGTTTCACTAAATCCTTATTTCGGTCGCACCGATTTGCACAACTCGGTTGGACCGAAAGGTGCAGTGCAATGGCCAGAGGCCAAGTCGGTCATACCGAGAATGTAAAATCGGTCTCACCGAGATGTGTTCGGCGGAAACCTAACCCTAAAACTTTTACTCGAATCTCGTTCTAACGAACTAATCTGGTGTTAAGGAAGATCTCAAACGTGGCAAGATTATAGGCAAACCAAACGTGCATTGAATCAGAGATGGGAGCACAAGTGGGATCGAAACTCACCCTAACTTGGTGGAGTTCCTCTACGGCGGCAACGGCGCGGAGAAGATGTCCGCTTGACGGCGACGGAGACTGCGGCGAGGGCGCCTGAGCGACAACGGAGACGATCCGGAGACCACGGCGGCGGCAAAGAAGGTGTGGGGCGGGCGTTTTGAAGTAGAAATCAACGCAGCGCCTTGGAGTATATATACCCCTTCTTTGTCGGTGGGACCGAGTTGTAAAACTTCGGTGGCACTGAGATGGATAATCTTGAGGCGATTATACACTTGATCACGCCGAAAATTACAATTCGGTTTCACCGAGGTGAAAACCTAGATCAATCCAAATGCTTTCGGTTTTACCGAGTTTGAGTGGGTTGGTCTGACCGAAATCACTTAGAAGGTTTTGGAAGTTAGCCCTTGACGGATCGGTGGCTCCGAGTGCTCCTCACTCAGAGGGTCCGAAATTGACTTGTTCAAAGTTTGTGATGTAAGCATGAATAGAGTTTGAGACAAGAAAGCATAGATAGCTAGGGGAGGAACTTAGGCATTCTTGTCCATCCATTTGGTCAGAAAAATCCAAAAGACCAAAGCAACAAATGGATGTCCTCGAATGGATAAAAGCATGCATCCAACATGCTCACACAATAAGATAGCAAATGAAATATGTGTCAAACATGCACAATCAAAACTCTAGCTACTATCACACAATTTGTCGATGACTAGGTCATCTTTATATGAGTATATTGACTTAGGAGTCAAATGAGAACATTTGATCATAGGTCATACTCATCGTTTAAGCACAAGTGGGGTTACCACTTTTACATAAAGCATTGATGTGTTCACATCATTTGAAGATGCTTTAGCTCAATTCTTTAGAGCAAAGCTCCCCTAGATGTGAGAACCCTTTTAAAGGGTCAAACTGACCTTGGGTTGTCGTAGAAGACTTCATGTAGATGTTGAAGATGTGGATGCTCAATGTTGATGAAGATCATCAAGAGTTGGGAGCAATCCTTTGGATTGGGCACTTTCAATACCTACATGGGTTAGTCCCACAAGGAACAAACAAGGATATCCATGGACATAGATTGAAGTTCACAATAGATGATGTCCATGAAAGCAATGATTACCTTGTCCTTGACTTACCAACAAGAGGGTTTGTGACTCCATGAACTAGTGCAAGATGTGGAAGTTGATTGCACAAGTTTTGCCAAAATGAATGTGAGTGAAGTATGTTGGCGAGTCACCCTCAAGAACTCTCTAGTTCTTCTTCTTGGGATCCACATCATCTTGATGGGAATCCTTGGGGTTGTAGTTGAGCTTGACGAAGTAGAACTTGACGTTTCCTTGGGAACCCACTTGACCATGGCTTTAGGTGCTTCAATAAATGCATCAATCTCCTCTTGAAGCTTGTCCTTGCCTTTTAGCTTGTGGTCTTATGGTGGAAGGTCATCTTGTGCTTGTTCCACATTGGAAGAAGTAGGATCATACTTCTCCTTTTGAGAAACAAACTTTGGAGTGGGATATTGACCTTCTTCCCATTCAACACCCTCGGCGTTGAACTTTCGCTCAAAACCAATTCCTTGATTCTTCCGGTGCCTTCCTTGCTTGCGAACAATTTCCTCAAAGTTCTTGCTTCCGGCAAGGCTCTTGTAGACACCTTTCTCTATAATCCCTTTCAATAAACTATTTTCTTGCTCAAGTGTAACTTGGATTGAAACATTGTTAGTGGAATCAAGAGAACTACTAGAAGCAACAATATTGGATTTAGCATGGTTATTGTTACTACTAGATGAAGAATTTTTCTTATGCTTGTCATGCTTAGTTTTAATAGGTGGCAAGAAATTAGACAAGAGAAGTCGTTTGGCAAGATATGAAGAACTCTTCTTTCAAGATCGTCATTGATTGCTTTTAGAAACTCATGTTCTTGCTCTAGATTGAGCTTCTCGGCGTAGCTTCTCATGAGATCTTAGGAGCTCTCTATGATCTTCTTGAGTTGTTTCATGAGCTAACTTAAGAGTGTTTAGTTCTTTAGTTAGACGCTCAATCTCCTTCATAGCATTGTCATTCGACTCTTCTCGACTACTAGCATGTTCATCATTACTAGGCTCACTAGATTTGTCATGTAAAAGCTCATCTTCACCAAGCAAGTCATCCTCATCACTATCAAAGTCAATGAATTCAGGGTGTGATACCTTGGGGCCTTTAGCCATGAAGCATCTTCCAATTCCCTCATTTGGTGAATCAAATAAGTCATAGGAGTTGGAGTTGGAGGACACGAGAGCAAGACCGGCAACACCTTCATCTTGACTGTAGTCGGAGTTGGAGTGATAGCTTCTTTCGGAATGATTGTCGGAGTCGGAGCCGGAGACCCATTCACCTACATGAGCTTGATGTTTTCTTCTTGTGTAGCTCCTTGATGACTTGTCTTTCCTCTCCGAATCCTTGCTTCTCCAAGAGGATCTTCGTTCATAACGATCATCCCTACTCCTTCTCTCTTTCCGAGGTGACTCTTCTCTTGAGCTTCTTCTTCTTGGAGATTCTTCTCTTCTCTTGTGGGGAGCCGAGCACTCATTTGAGTAGTGTCCGGGTCTTCCACAATTGTAGCAGTTTCGATCACGACTAGAAGATCTCTTTTCATCATATGATCTAGACTTTGAGCTTCTCTCCTTGCTTCTACTCTTGTAGAATTTGTTGAAGTTCTTCACCATTAGGCTTATCTCTTCATTGGAAACTAGCTTGTCACTTGAGGTTGTGGGAGCATCACTTGTAGCTTTGTAAGCACCACTTGACTTGTTGTGAAGCTCTTCCTTATCTTTAAGTGTCATCTCATGAGCAACAATTCTTCCAATGACTTGGTTGGCTTGAGATTCTTGTAGTTTGGCATCATTTGGATCAAAGTGCACACGGTGTCATACTTTCCATCCAAAGCTCGAGAATCTTCTTGATGATGAATCGGTCGGTCATTTCTTCGCTTCCTAAGTCGGCAATCTCATTTGTGATGAGAGCAAGCCTAGAGTACATTTCAGCGACTCCTTCACCTTCCTTCATCTTGAACTTGTCAAGTTGACCTTGAAGAACATCTAGCTTTGATTCCTTCACGGACTCGGTACCTTCGTGCATTTCACCAAAGTATCCCAAATCTCTTTTGCATTCTCAAGGCGGCTGATTTTGTTGAACTCCTCGGGACACAAAGCATTGAAGAGAATGTCACAAGCTTGAGCATTGTTTTGCAACATCCGCAATTCATCCGTTGTAGCTTCACGATCCGAACTTTTCCTTCCTCAAGAATTCACCTTGCAAACCAACACAAATAATGCCCCATGCGTGGGGGTTATGTCCAAGAATATGCATTTTCATTTTATGCTTCCAACTAGCAAAGTTTGAACCATCAAAGTAAGGACCTCTCTTAAAATTACCCTCACTAGACGCCATACTCTCCTAGGTTGTGAAACCAAGCTTATGGAGTCCAATGCAATGGAAACCAATACAATGAAGACCAAAGCTCGATACCACTTGTAGGATCGAAAGTATGTCTAGAGGGGGTGATTAGACTACTTGACAATATAAAAATTCAGCCTTTTGATAAAGACAAGTTTTTGGCGATTCACAATTATGATCAAGTCAAGTATCACCCTACACATGCAATTCTAGAGTATAGGCAGCGGAAAGTAAATTGCACATGTAGTAAAGAGAGGTGGAGAAGAGCAAACGCAATTTGGAGACACGGAGATTTTTCTCGTGGTTCCGATAGGTGGTGCTATTGTCAATCCACGTTGATGGAGACTTCAACCCACGGAGGGTAACGGCTGCGAGAGTCCACGGAGGGCTCCACCCACGAAGGGTCCACGAAGAAGCAACCTTGTCTATGCCATCATGGCATACGCCCACGGAGGGCTAGCCTTACTCGGGGTAGATCTTCACGAAGTAGGCGATCTCCTTGCCCTTACAAACTTCTTGGTTCAACTCCACATCTTGACGGAGGCTCCCAAGCGACACCTAACCAATCTAGGAGGCACCACCCTCCAAAAGGTAATAGATGGTGTTGATGATGATGAACTCCTTGCTCTTGTGCTTCAAATGATAATCTCCCCAACACTCAACTCTCCTCACTGATTTGGCTGTGGTGGAAGAAAGGATTGAGTGGAAAGCAACTTGGGAAGGCTAGAGATCAAGCTTCATATGGTGGGAGTGGAGTTACTTGATCTCAACACAAGGGTAGGTAGTTTTCTTCTCAGAAATGTAAGGTAGGAGTGGTAGTACTTTCTGATGGCTCTCTCCATGAATGAAGAGGGGGTGGAGGGGTATTTATAGCCTCCACACAAAATCCAACCGTTACACACATTTGACCAATCTCGGTCAGACCAAAGTTGACAACTCGGTGAGACCGAAAGTTCAAATCATGTGAACGTTGGGATTTTCGGTGGGACCGAAAATACAATCTCGGTTAGTCCAATTCGTCCAAAGACTAGAGCTTGCCAATCTCGGTGGGACTGACTTCATCATCTCGGTGACACCGATTTGATGATGAATGTCACTGAAGCTTGGCAACTCAAGTTTCGTGAGACCGAGTTCGAATCGGAAAATCCGAAATTTCTAGGGTTTGGCTATATGGTGAGGTGGTTCATCTCGGTGTGACTGAGTTTAGGAAATCGGTGGGACCGAGATTACTTATGAGTGTATTATGGAAGTGAGAGTTCTTGATAGTTTAGGAGATATATCACTAAGCACTTTGAGCAACTAGATCATTAACATAACCTCATCCCTTTTAATAGTATTGGCTTTCCTATGGACTCAATGTGATCTTGGATCACTAAACCAAAAATGGAGTCTTGAGCTTTTGCCAATGCTTGCCTTAGCATTTTGAGGGGTCCACTTCTTCAGTCATTGCCATACCCATATCACTGAACTTTCTGAAATGATTCTCAAGAAACTATTAGTTCAATGATATATATGTTGTTATTAATTACCAAAACCACCCGGGGATTAGTTGCACTTTCAAGCATGAATCCACTCCGGCTCCATAAATGCTTCATCTACCTTAGTGGGCTCTGTGATAGAGACAAAAGCATAGTGCCCACAAAAGTTAGATAAATGTGAAGCTTTTGAGCGTGTGAGAGGACCTGGGGCTCTAATGTCATCGATGATCTTTTCCACTTGCACTTCTTTTGCAACGCAAGGATGAGCTGGTTGTCGCTGAGGAATTTGATCAGCATTTTATTCAGCACCATTTTCCTCAGCATTTTCTTCAGGTGCATCAGCTCGACGTTCTTCATGAATGGAATGAATTCTTCATGATTCTTCAAGAGGGATGACATCCTCGGTTGCCTTGAACTTGATAGAATCCTCAGGTGCTGGTTCATCTAACAAGAAGGTAGGTGCTCTCTTTGCGAGCCATTAGTTTCATCGAACCACACATCTACAGTGTCAACAATCTTGTGAAGAACAATGTTGAAGACTCTGTAGGTGTGCGAGTCCTTTCCGTAACCAAGCATAAAACTTTCATGTGCTTTCGTGCAAATTTAGAATTGTGGTGAGGATCTCTAATCCAACATTTAGCAATCAAGACTTTGAAATAACTCACATTGGGTTTCTTGTCGCTGAGGAGTTCATAGGCCGCCTTCTTGAAGAATTTGTGAAGATATTCTCTGTTGATGATGTGGCACGCAGATCAATTGCATCAATCCAAAAAGCTGAGGCGTTTTGTATTCATCAAGCATAGTGCGAGCCATCTCAACAAGAGTTCTGTTCTTGCGCTCCATGAAGCCATTTTGCTGAGTAGTATAGGGAGCAGATAACTCATGGGTAATACCAAGTTCATCAAGATAGGCATCAAGACCAGAATTCTTGAACTCAGTTCCATTGTCACTTCTGATGTGCTTGATCTTCACACCAAAGTTGGTTGAAGCCCTCGAGGAAAATCGTTTGAAGACTTCCTGCACTTCATGTTTGTAAGTAACAATGTGTACCCATGTATATCGAGAGTAATCATCAACAATGACAAAACCATATAGAGATGCATCATTAGTGACTGCTGAGTAATGATTAGGTCCGAAGAGGTCCATGTGAAGCAATTCGAATGGACGAGTAGTGGTCATGATAGTCTTCACTGGATGCTTGGCCTTGGTCATTTTTCCACTTCACAGTTCGCATAGGTGATCCTTGAGGAATTTGACATTCTCAATGCCAATGACATGCTTCTTCTTCGCAAGCGCAGTAAATTCCTCATGCCCTGCATGACCAAGTCGTCGATGCCATAGCCAGCCTTCGAAGCTTTTGCAAGTAGACACACGGCTGGTTGTGGTCCCAGAGAAATCAACAATATACTGAATCTCCTCTCCTAAAGCCTTCAAGACTTTGGAATTGTCGACTTCCATAATCACAACACAAATGATACTTGCCAAAGACAACAACCATACCAAGATCACAAAGCATTGAGATCGACATGAGATTGTATCCTAAGGACTCAACAAGCATGACTTTGTCCATGTGTTTATCCTTAGAGATTGCAACCTTACCAAGACCCAATACCTGACTTTTGCCTTTGTCAGCAAAGATGATATGCTTCAGATGTGACGGTGATAAGGGAGCATCCATCAATAGATTCTTGTCACCAGTCATGTGATTCGTACATCCACTATTGAGGACCCACTCTGTAGCTTTGGGTTGATCATCCTGCGGATGAATTAGTGTAACTTACAATCTCATATGCTTCATCAGTGAAGAATATGATATCAAGTTCATCGGATGAATTTCATCAATCAAGAAATGATATAGCAAAGATGAGGACGGGTGAAATGAAAGTTCATTTCATCATGATTCGCTGCGTCCTTTCGTGCATTTTTGTCGTCCCCCGGAAATTCTTCGACGTTAAAGCACGCCCGAGACCTAACCCTAGAAGAGATTAGTTCCTTTTCTTCACCACCCACATCTCAAGGGGTGGCAAAGAGTTCATCTCTCATGAGCACCATACAAGAATGGTGGCATAGAGGCCAAACCATTTCGTTTCACATAAGAGGGGTTAGGGTAAGCATATGAATAAGCAGAGAAATTCTTCGAGGACTTATGAACATAATGGTTTGAAGAATAATGCACATATTCATAGCCCTTAGCTCTACCTCATGCGACGAGTTGTTAGCACGATGATAATCATATGAGGACTTTGATCCTTTTGAGGAATTTGATCCATGTGAGGAATTTGGTCCGTATGAGGACTTGGATCCATATGAAGAATTTGGTCCATATGAAGAATTTGATCTGGGGTTCCTGTTCTTCACTGGTGGTGTCATGAGGACATTCACCTGAAGACTTTCGAGGCACTTCTTGGGAACCCAGATTTTCTTCATAGGAGAACCATTCCTGCAGTTAGTGCCAACATATCTAGCAAATACTTCACCATTCGATTTTTGAACAGTTTATAGTTGAGTCAAATGACTCATCGGAAGAATGAGGAGATTCACATGTAAAGCCAGATAAGTTAGATGGATCAACTGGAGGTCCCTTTGCAAAGAACTCATGAGGTTTTGGGGTACCGCTCGGGCTTCCAATATGTTCCATCAAGATTAAGTTTCCTCTCAAAAGCAATACCCTCTTTCCTAGGGTTTCATTGAGGATCTGCTTTTAAGCACATCACAAAGAGTCGATG
>JAHHZJ010000152.1:0-33979 GCA_021437245.1 Aegilops speltoides | reverse complement strand
GACAGACTGGCAGAGATGTCGGACAGTAGACTGTCTCGCTTCCTTCCCGAAGACTCCAGCGGACGCCTGCTTAACGGGTTGCTAGTCCTGCACTCTATGTGGTGCCGAGAAGAAGGCTAAGAAGAAGGCCACGGAATCAAGAAGTTCCTGCAGTGATATCGGACTCATCGTCCGATGGCTCGAGGCGGACTCCTCCCCAAGACGCAGGAGGAGAAAGAGGAATTCCCCGGAGGAGGGAGAGGAAGAGGAAGGCTTCCCACTGGGGAGGCCAAGGGTCCAAGAGGAAGGGACCCTTCCTCCGGTTACCAACGCCAACGCCAATGTTGGCGACGAAGAGTGGCCTCAAGGGCCAGCCTCCGCAAGATCGTAAGTATCCGGGTTCCCTAATGATTTATAATTTATCTTCTGTTTCACATAGTGTCCTTCTAATGTTTTTCACACCTCCTGCATCTCGCCGATGATGATCTTCCCGGTTCATCGAAGTGGGTCCTTGCCCGCCGGATGGGATTCCATTCCGACCGCTTCCCCCGCTACCGACGACGCCGAGGTGGGGATCCCTGAGGGGACCCATCAGAAGAGGGTTCCAGGTGCCGCAAGGCAGCTTCCCGACTCAAGCCACGATTCCACGGCGGAACCTCGCAGCTGGTTCCGGAGCTCGGCCTCGGCAGCCCTTCGAAGAAGGGCAAGACCATGACGCCGGAGGCTCCTGACAACTTGTTGGAGGCGCTTAACGGGCGCCCATCGAGGAAGAACACCGCACTATCATGAGTGCGTGATTCAAGGTTCAGCCGCCAAGAGCAAGCCGACTTGGCTTGCAGAGCCTTTCTAACAAAGCTTTGAGGTAAGTAATGTAATGTACCAAAGACAGACAAGTAGAGCCCCGATGCTCGGTTTGGTGTCTCGAAAGAAAAACTGGACTGAGGATCTAAAAAGATATACGCAGGAGTACTAAAAATTATGTCAATATGGGTTTGCAGGGCTGGCCGACTTGCTCGGGCCAAGACCGACCATGGAGGTCGGTGCTTTGAGCAGACCTCGAGCGGTCCAAGCAAGAGCTCGGCCTTGCCAAGAAGCAGCTCGAGGATAAAGAAGGTGAGTAACACCACTTTAAAATTTGTACCTTACAGTAAAAGGATTTTGGTTGCAATAGAAATAACAAGGATAACGTGGTACTGCAGGGCCACGAACGAGGTGGCGACTCCCCGGAGGAGGGCCATGTCCGCGGGTCCGAACGCAATGCGCCATGAACAAGCGGAGCGAGAGAAGCAGGAGGCGCGGGTGGCGGAGGGTGCGGCAAGAGCCCGTGCTCATGGAAAAGCATGAGAGTTTGAGCGCGACTCAAGACTCGAGAGTCCGAGCTTGCCTCGCTCTTGAAAGTGCCAAAGCTGGGCCAAGGCCGAGGTCTGTAAGGCTCTCCAGAGGTTGAGGATGTGAAGAAAATAGCGTATGGTAAGGCATTTTTCATGCAAAGCAAGAATGTTAATGTAAATTACCTGTTACTTTCACCCAATTCTGAGCTCTCAGTATGCGTTGCAGATCTGCCTCAGAAGCTAGGGTCTAATGTCACGCTGCATTCAGATCGCAAGCAGGGAGGGGAGCTCAACGGAGAAGGTCTTCCGGTCTCAAGATTGAGGTCGGACATCCGTGCCCCTAGCGACGAGCTAAAGCAGTTGGTCGAGCTCCACAAGGTAGCCGAGCAGGCTGATGAAGGGCCTCATAGTCCGGCCAGGGCTCGAGAGGCCATGCCCGGAGCTACTTCGCCTCGCAGGCGGCGGCTAGTGGATGCGCGTCTCGGGTGGAAGTCGCTGTTGCTCACCGCATTGAAGGTGCCCGGCCCTGCCCGCCTGCAAAGGTGCATTGGGGCAGGCTGGATGCGAGAGGCTTATCATCGACGCGCCGCCAAGCAGGCAAGGAGTATCAGACGCCGAGATGTACTATAAGATCTGTCCTCAAGGGTGCCCGCAAGATTGTGGATGAGTGCCCCGTAGATGTAATTATTGAGTAAACTCGCAATGTGTTATCTCGCGGCGCTGAAAAACTTTGTTCATATGCGCTTAAGCAATGCTTATTGATTTAAAATATTACCTTCAGGCGGCCGCTTATTAAATCTAAGAGATGGCAAGTCGTCGCTTCAGCCCCCATGCCACGAAAGTGTTGGGGTGTTCGATAAACTTGAGCACTCTTGTTCCCATTTTTGGGTCCATCTAGGAGGCGCCAACACAACGTAACAAGGCAACCGGACTTATAATGCTTGAACACTCTCACTTAGCCATAGAATTTATAATTTTAAATTTCGGCGAAGCCCCTAGTATTCGAAGACCGAGTTCGGGCGCCATCCACGCCTTGGCCGGACATTACTGCTCTCGCTCAAGCGGCATAAGTCTTTAGGGACTCGAAAAGACCTCTCTAACAGCGATTAGTCTCGCTTTATCATGACAGCCGGGCTTAGCTTTCCACCGAGGCACTCGCCAGCTCAACCGGGCGCAATCGCAGTGGTTCTCCCAAGGCTACCTTAGCCGCTGTAACGGAACGTAAGGTACCAAAACATGGAGCCGCAAGCCCAACTATTGACCCAAGACATGATTCGAGCCGATGCATATAATGCTATAAGTTTGGGGTGCCGTGACTTGTGAAAGTGTTCGACTTATCACACCATAATGCGGGAAACACAAGCCCTCGTGTATTCTCGGCCGCACTAAAATATACGGTGCAAGATGTCATAAATGAACATATATGTAAAAAAGGTAATGCAATTATAAGCAAAAAGTGATGCATTGTTTATTCAAGAGATTCTGCCATGAATGCGTAATCGATACAAATAGTGCGGTAAGCAAGGGCTGGACTATTAGAAGTGTCTCCTCCAGGTAAGCTGCGGAATGGTGTATTTAACAAATTTAATGCTCGTAATGGAGACCACCCGAGTGTTCGCCGAGCCTTTGTCCCTCCCCGGCTGTTGTCATCGTGAGTTCGGGCAGATCTATCACGGACAGGCCTCCGTGAATGGAGTCCTGAATAAAAAGGAAGAAAAAGAGTGACACACTTTGAGCCCCGGTGGTTAAGCCGCACTGGCCTCGCCGTGGTCGTGCCCTCCCCTATGCCCATGGTAGCTCCAAAGCGTAATGATGTATGCGAAGAGCTGGTCTTGCAATTATGCAAGGGCTGGGTTGAGGTCAGCATTGCTACGCTGCGTTCTGAACGCGCTGTGCAATCTTGATTGATGTTACCCGAGCGCTGCTTGGCCATGTCCGGTCGCTTAACGCCGGACTCGAAAATTGCCTTAAAAGGCTGCTCAGACTTCCGCCGCGAGCCGCTGCTGGTGTCTCCTCCGCTCGAGGGAGCGCTCAAGATTTCCGCCGACCGTGATGACTCCACGAGGGCCCGCATCTTGAGCTTGAGGTATGCATAATGCGGCACCGTGATTGAACTTTGTAAACGCGGTTCGTCTGGAAAGGGCGCGGATAGCCATCATGAACGGGACTATGTCAAGATTAACTCCTCGCTCGAAATTATCCGGGATCCGAAGACCACTTCCAGCAGGATCGAGCCTCGATAGTTGGCCTCAACACTGGTATGACGCCTTTAAAGGTCGCCTTTGTAGGTTTAACCTTGAGGGTCTATGCCCATCTTGCGACTTTATCCCGATAAAGCAGTGTTCAGTTGCTGCCACCGCCCATCGTGACTCTAGTGAGGTGAAATCCATCGACGATTGGGTCTAAAACTAATGCAAATAATCCGCCATAGCAGATATCGGTCGGTGGTCCTTCGATCGAAAGTGATCGGGCAAGAAGACCATGGATTGAACTGGGCGATCGCTTCATCGCATATACGCCCTTGCGCACGCCTGCCCCTCTTGGGTATATGGGTTATGATATCATGTTTATCGTTCTCACTTGTGGGGGAAACCTTCGTCCTCTATCGTCGGAGGTCGAGTCTCTCCTCATCGTCATCAGCAGCCCCTTGTCATTGTTTTCGCAATTAACTTGCTCGCTCGCTTGAATACCCAAAAATCTCGCTGGTGTGATTAGCTGGTTTTTCGGGGTGCCATGTATCCGCAAGAGCGGTCGAGTATTCGGTTCAGATTGACGGACCCGAGTAGTTCTTTGAATGGCTTCTTTCACGACCGGTTTAGAGCCTCAATCCGCGCTGATCGCCAGATCCTCATTGTTATCGCTGTTAACGCGGCGCTTGTTTTTGCTGCGACGCGACCGCCATTGTGGTCCTTAGTATCCGGACTGCCACCGCTTTTGCTAAGGTTGTTGCTGCGAGCTAGCTACTGTCCTCTCCTCGCCAGGTTGGTCATGAGTGATGGAGGGCTGCCATGGATTTCGCTTTTTTCCTGTCCCTAGGTGCCGGGCCAGCCACTCGTCGCAGATGTTATGTTTGAAGGCTGCGAGGGCCTCAGATCCGGACAAATGACGATTTGATTTTTCTTTGTTAAGAACCGTGTCCAAAACTGTCCGGCCGATTCGCCTGCCTCGCTGAATTATGTGGCTTAGGTCATCGGCGTCCGTGGTCGCACATATGTGCTCGGAAGTTGTCGAGAATGCGGCTTCCGTGTCCTCCCAACACCCAATTGATCAAGGGCAAGCTGTTAAGCCAATGCCGAGCTGGTCCTTTGAGCTTGAGGAGATACTTGATGGCGTGGAGATCGCCGCCATGGGCCATATGGATATGAAGGAGATAATCTTCGATCCAAACCGCTGGGTCTGCTGTGCCATCGAGGATTCGATGTTAACGGGTTTAACCCTTCGGGATTTGATGATCCATTACTGCCTGGTGAAGCATAGTGGTGTGCGGCTTCTATATTGAGCAATATCACGACGTAGCTCAAGAGAGCGTCATTCGCCAGGTTCGGCCCGCCGAGTTGTTGTATCCGCGCGATGGTAGTCGCCGGGTCGTGGGCCCACGTGATCCGTGAGATAGATCTGGATTGTCTTGCCTTATCCTCCAATATGTCTTGCAAGTCCGGGCGATTCCTCGTGGCTTGCATTTTTGAGCGATGCCGGGTACGGTCCCGATGGAGGGCCTAGATGCTTCTTTGCCGCGCCACGGGTGGTCGATCTGTCAGACAGCGCTAGTGATGAAGGTTTGTATGCTTCCTCCTCTAGCCGGGGAGCAACTGGCGCTTTGGGTAACTTTTGAGGGCGCTCGAGTTCATACTTTCGCCGGAGGACCTCAGTCCATCCGCCGGCCAAAGAGGTCTTGATCAGCTTGAAGTTGTTGTCGCTTTTTCTTTTAGGCTATTCGCCGGGCGATAAGCCCGCTTAAAACGCCTTGTTCGACGGGATCCTCCGCACAACGAATTCGCTGCCGCTGAGGCTTGCTTCTGCCTCCCGAGGGAGGCATGTAGTCTTCATCCTCCTTGTTCCGCCGCCTTTCTCAAGGGCTGGCTTCCCGCCCTCCCCGTGGTCAATCTTGCCGAGGGGGTTGTCTTCGCACTCTCTCGGGTGTTATTATCTCCGATGCCGGAATTCCATTTTTGCCGTGGAGGATGAGCGCGCCGCCGACGCCGGGCGCTTGGCCTGTTTCTAGAAGAATCGCCTCACGCTTCTTCGCCGCCCCCATCCTTTGGGTGTCCACCATGTATATGTCGATGATGAGGTGGTCTTCCAGGCCCCAGAGGCGCTGGTTCTGATCGCCTCCGCATCGCCGCCCATACCGCCGATGTCTTCGGAGTCATAGTCTAGCATGTCGGTTAGGTCGCCGATAGTGGCTACAAAGTGGGTGGTGGGCGGCTTTGAATTTCTTCATCGTCTGTGATCCCAACCGCCCCGACCGCAGTCCGCCAGGCTCTCCGAGAAGCGAGATGCTTTAGTGAATTTAGGATGTCGCCAAAGGGTGAGTGCCGAAGATGTCCGCATGGTGAACTCCATGATCAGCGCTCAATCGGATTCGGACATAGGGGCACAGAGGTTTGAGTCCGCAAGGAGTCCGCGCCGGAGTCACGAGCTTTATAAGGGACAAGGTCGGTATTCGCCCATCGCCAGAGAAGGTAGCCACCGAGGCGTGTCCAGCCACCTATCTCGACCAAGGCTGGTCCGCTTCCAACTATGGGTCGAGCGGACTGTGTGGCGCCTCTAGGGCACTATCCGCAGCAGAGCTAAATCATGCCCATCATGAAAGCGCTGCACGCTGGTTGCGGCTCGAATCCATCAAGATCAAGTCTCCGCGATGTCGGCCGTGAAGTTTAGGCTTCCAAACCTGACCGATGGCCAGGGCGAGCTTAATCTGCTCCAGATGGCTGCTTAATTGGCCCGCAGCAAAGCCGCCAACACGAAGATCTGTCCGGGAGAAAAGTCTCACCCCGATGGCGTTGTTGTTGATTGAAGAAGCCATCAAGTTTATCGGTGACGCATACGAGGAACTCTCAATGAAAGCACCAATGTCGGTGTCAAACCGCGGATCTCGGTAGGGGGTCCCGAACTGCAAGGCCTAGGTGGATGGTAACAGGAGACAAGGGACACGACAGCTTTTTACCTGTGTTCGCCCTCTCGATAGAGGTAAAACCCTACTCCTACTTGATTGATATTGATGATATGGGTAGTACAAGAGTGGATCTACCACTAGATCAAAGAGGCTAAACCCTAGAAGCTAGCCTATGGTATGATTGTTGTAATGGTTATGTTGTCCCACGACTAAAACCTTCGTTTATATAGACACCGGAGACGGCTAGGGTTACACAGAGTCGGTTACAATGGTAGGAGATCTACATATCCAGACGCCAAGCTTGCCTTCCACGCCAAGGAAAGTCCCATCCCGACACACGGACGTAAGTCTTCAATCTTGTATCTTCATAGTCTTGGAGTCCGACGGACGATGATAGTCCGCTGTCCAGACACCCCTAGTCCAGACTCCTCAATGGCTAATCAACCATGGCACCCAAAGAAGAATCCGTGTTTCACTGCACTGCCCACCTCAAAGGCTCCCCGCCCATAGCCACCAATATCAAGGAGACACGGAGCGCGAGGATGTGGACACCGCTAGGGGTATGGTCGAGCAGCGGCACCGCTACTACTTCCCCTGGGCCAAAGTAGAAGCGGAGACACCAGAGGAGAGCAACATCAAGAACACCCCAACGCCACGCTCCACGAGGTACGTGAAGGATTATTCCATCCATACTCTCCTCTCGCCGACGGGCACAACCACAACGATGGCGCTGGTCTGGGCGATCGCAAGACCGACCACCCCCACACGGATCGACGGAACACGGCGCCTCGGGCAAGTCGACTGCAAGCTATACCGATGGAGCCGCCGTCCTTGCCGCGCCACGCCCATCATGCTATCCCAGTGGCTGCCCGCACACGGGCATGGTAACGTTGTTGCTGAATCGTCAAGAGCCGAGCGACAATACAGTCTACATCGTCATCACCCATGCTAAGCACGGCTACGGAGGCCATGGCAGGGGCTTAGTTGCCCGCTAAGGTTCTCGCCACCGTCGAAAGCAGATGGACGAGTGGCATGCCACCATCCGAGCCCCTCGCCGGTTTCGCGAGGTCTGGGGCTCGCAGCGAAGCTGGCTCCACCACGGCCTCCCTAAGCAACAACGACGGCTCGCGGCTGTTGGTCGATTAAAGGGCCACCCCACTGCATACAGCCCCTCGCACGGCAGCCGCAAGAAGCGCAGCAGTAACCAAGAGGTCGACAACGCCTCGATGGCCTCTTCGACCTCGAGCGCTCTAGATCGGGCGGCGAGCCCCGGAGGACAGCGAGGGGAGACACGCGAATGTCATTGAGCGACGCCACGACGACTCTCCACCGACCAATGGGTGCAATGGTCATGACGCCGACGAGCTCAAGGCTAGATATTGGCGGTGCCTTCTTTCGAAGTTTGGGTGCCCCGCTTTACTCGAGCTGTGAAAAGTCTGCTGGTTGTCCGTCCGCACGTTCAAGCCAGAGATGCCCGAGAAGTATGATGGGAGGCTAAACCAGCAGAGTTTGTGAGCATCTACACCATCACTGTTCAAGCTGCCGAGGGAAGAGATGAGAAGGTATTCGCCAACTACTTACATTTGGCTCTCAAGTCCAATGTGAGGTCTTGGCTGATGCACCTGCCGGAGAACTCCATTTCATCATGGGATGACCTACGCCATGAGTTCCTTGGCGCCTTTCATCGCTAACCATCATGAACTGTGGCAGCTCAATGATTTGCAACTTCTCCAAAGCAGAATTAGGACAGCACTCTCCTTAAGTACTTGCAGAGATTCAACAGAGTCCACAGAACATCCCAAACATCCATCCGCGGGCATGATAGCTGCCTTCCAGTCCAATGTGCCCAACCGTAGGATTCATTCCAAGATGAGCATATGACTGCCCAAGACTGTGAAGGAGCTTTATACCTTGGTGGATAAGTGTGCTCAAATGGAGGAGGGAAGGAAGTTACCTGGAGAGGAGGACTGCATCAATGTTGATTTAGAGGATGATGATGAATCCACCAGCCATAAGAAGGGCAAGAAGTGCAACAAGACGCGTAAGGATAAGGAAGTGATGATTGTCAAGGATCGGTACATCTAGTACCGCAAGACTAGCAAGGCCAAAGCCCCTGAAAGGAAGCTATCGTGCCGACCGCCGAAGCATGCGGTTGCCGAGAGGGCCAGGAAAGGCAATGGGCCATATTGCAAGATTCATCGGACCAAGGGCCATGACCTTCAAGAGTGTTATTAGGTTGAGAAGCTTGTCAAGAGGCAAAGAGCTGAGTATGAGAAGCATGACAAGAAAATGGTCAAAATGTCACTGGCGGTAAGAGTCGAGGCGGTGAAGTAAATCGCCCCAGCAAACCCCTCGGAACAAAGGAAAACCTGCCAGAGGTCAAGAGAATGAAGTTTGTGATGATGAGAGGGAGGGAGGGGATGAAGAGGGAACAAGTGAGCAAGAGTTTCGTATACATCGACGCCAGGCATCTGACGGGTGCATCCTCGCACGCCTCTCACCGCTAACTCAAACGGTGGGCCCGTGAGGTCAATGCCAGGAACCAGCGCCACGCCCTAAACCACTCAAATGGTCATGCACGCCCATCATCTTTGATTTAAGAGGATCATCCCGACCACACCATCAAGTGTAGGATGTTTGCCATTGTTGGTCTCTCCAACAATTTGAACCTCAAGGTGACTAAGATGTTGGTGGATGGCGGGCCGGGTTGAATCTTATTTCCCAAAGGTTATCAGCAGGTTCGCTAATGTAAGAGGAGTTACAGTCACCAAAGACGCTTCAAGGAGTTAATCTCGCAGGATTCATCCTAAGGGAAAGATCACGCCGCTCGTGACATTTGGAGGGAGCTGAACTATCGGATCGAAAAGATTGTGTTTGATGTGGTCAACTCCCCTTGTTGCACAATGGGATCCTTGGACAACCGGCCTTGGCTAAATTCATGGCGTATCCCACTATGCATACAACACCTTGAAGATGCCTGGGCCGGTTGGAGTCATTTCCATCCCATCGGATGAGAAGGACGCAATCATTTGCATGGGCAAGATTTACCGGGACGCAGTCGCGGCAGAGGCAGCGGTAGCAGCAGTTCCCGCCAAGGAGAGTAGAGGAAAGAAAAAGGATAGCAAGCATACCAACAAGGAATCTGGGAAGCGAACCTCTTCGGAGTGTGCCACACCTGTTGATGACTTGCCAGAGAGTTCCAACAGCAAAAGGACCAAGGTTACATCGCTTCCACAAGTGAAGAAGGTCCAAAGAGGGCTAGCCGGGCGCTGATGGTACTTTCACCATCGCCACCTCGATGACAAATAGGAAAGCGCTGGCATTGCCTTCCTTCGGCGAATATCAATGTGTTTGCTTGGCAACCATCCGATATCCCCTGTTCCTGTGGAGGTAATCGGCACCACCTTGTTGTCTGCCCACATGCCGCACTGCACAAGGTAAAGTCCGAAGGTGCCTTGGAGAGGCAGCAGTTTGTTGCAGAGGAGATCAAGAAGCTTGAAGCAGCTGGTTTGGTCAGAGGAGTGCTACATCCCACATGGCTAGGAAATCTAGTGGTGGTCTGGAAGGCTAACGGGAAATGGAGGCTTTGCATAGACTTCACAGATCTCAACAAGGCTTGGCCGAAGGACCCATTTCCCTTGCCGCACATCGATCAGATCATGGATTCCACTTTGGGCTGCAATTTGCTTTCCTTTTTGGATGCATATTTTGGGTATCACCAGATATTCATGTCCAAGGAAGACGAAGAGAAGCCCTTGTTCATCACCCCATGAGGTACGTACTGTTTTGTCTGCATGCCATTCGGATTAAAGAGTGTCGGGTCTACTTTTGCAAGGGCAATCCAGATTGGTTTTGAGTCGTAGCTACACATAAACATTGAAGCTTATATGGATGATATTGTGGTCAAGACCAAGAACAGAGCAACTCATATCCAGAACTTGGAGGAGACATTTGCAAATTTGTGCAAGATCAACTTGAAGCTCAACCCGAGAAGTGTGTGTTTACGCCCCTCCCAAGAAGCTACTTCTTTTGTGTCCCATAGGGGATCGGCCAACCTCGACAAGCTTGAAGCCATCGAGCGATCCAAGTGCCAAGGACACCAAGGACGGAGGCATGTGACAGGTGCATTGTCGCATAAGCGATTCATTTCAAGTTCTACGAAAGGGCCTTGTCGCTCTTCAAAATCCTCAAGAAGGCAAGACCCATGAAGTGTACCCTATAAGTGGATGCGCCTTGCAAGAGTTGAAGGCCTACTTATCTTCTCTGGCTCCACTTGGTTGCTCCTGTTACAAGAGTCGTTGTTGCTATACTTAGCGGCAACTAACCAAGTGGTTAGCGCAACCTTGGTAGCACAACGAGAAGTGGACAAAGCAGAGTGAGCAAGGACCGCAAAGTCGATATGAACAGGCAAAAGTGAGCATGACAAGCAGAGTAACCCCAAGGACACGATAAGGAAGAAAGTGGTGTAGCGCCAAGCAGTACTTGGCTGGCCTTGTTACTGTGGGGCTCGATCAAGGTACTCCGCGTGCAAAAGTCGATATTTGGTCTCATCATGGCTCTCAAGGAAATCAAGCGCCACTACTTCCAAGCCCTTGAGATCACAGCTTGTCACTGCCTTCCCATTGCAAACGACACACCGAAACCCTGAGGCTACTCGCAGCATAGTGGAGTGGGCTTTGGAGTTATCCAGTTTTGGTCTGAAGTTTGAGAGCACATCAACAATCCAGAGTAGGGCGTTGGCAGAGTTTATTGCAGAATGGACGCCAACCCCTGATGAGAAAGTGACAGAAATAGTTATCCCCGGCAAGGAAGCACCCCAAGAATGGATTATGTATTTTGATGGTGCCTTTTCCCTACAAGGTGCAGGGGATGGCGTGCTTCTTGTCACCCCCTCAGGGGAGTGAAGGAAATATGCCCTAGAGGCAATAATAAAGTTATTATTTATTTCCTTATTTCATGATAAATGTTTATCATTCATGCTAGAATTGTATTAACCGGAAACATGATACATGTGTGAATGTATAGACAAACAAGATGTCACTAGTATGCCTCTACTAGACTAGCTTGTTAATCAAAGATGGTTATGTTTCCTAACCATGAACAAAGAGTTGTTATTTGATTAACAAGGTCACATCATTAGTAGAATGATCTGATTGACATGACCCATTCCATTAGCTTAGCACACGATCGCTTAGTATGTTGCTACCGCTTTTATCCATGACATATACATGTTCCTCGTAACTATGAGATTATGCAACCTGCTACGGAGGAACACTTTGGTGCTACCAAACGCCACAACGAATCGGGTGATTATAAAGGAGTACTAGTGTGTCTCCAAAGGCGATGTTGGGTTGGCGATTTGAGATTAGGTTTTGTCACTCCGATTGTCTGGAGAGGTATCTCGGGCCCCTCTGTAATACACATCACCAAGCCTTGCAAGCACTACAACTAATGAGTTAGTTATAAGATGATGTATTACGGAACGAGTAAAGAGACTTGCCGTAACGAGATTGAACTAGGTATTGATACCGACGATCGAATCTCTCGCAAGTAACATACCGATGACAAAGGGAACAACGATGTTGTTATGCGGTCCGACCGATAAAGATCTTCAGAGAATATGTAGGAACCAATATGGGCATCCAGGTCCCGCTGTTGGTTATTGACCGGAGACGGTCTCGGTCATGTCTACATTGTTCTCGAACCGTAGGGTCCGCACGCTTAAGGTTTCATGACAGCTTATTATGAGTTTATGTATTTTGATGTACCAAGAAGTTCGAGTCCCGGATGTGATCACGGACATGACGAGGAGTCTCAAATGGTCGAGACATAAAGATTGATATATTGAAGCCTATGTTTGAGTTCGAATGGTTCCGCAAAAACAGAATTTATCGAGTACCGGAGGTTACCGAACCCCCGGATGTAAATGGGCCATAGTGGGCCTTGGTGGAAAGGAGAAAGGGCCAGCCCTAGGTGTCCGCTACCCCCCTTCCCCTAGTCCTACTAGGACTAGGAAAGGGGCCGCCCTCCTCTCTTCCTCCCGAATCCTATTCCAACAAGGATTGAGGGGAATCCTACTCCCGTGAGGGAGTAGGACTCCCGGCCGCCCCCTGGCCGCCGGCCCTCCTGCTCCTTTATATATGGGGCAGGGGGCACCTAGAACACACAAGTTTGATCTACGGATCGCCTTAGCCGCAGCGCAGCCCTCCACCATATTCCACCTCGGTCATACGTCGCGCTGCTTAGGCGAAGCCTCGCGCCGTGAAACATCAAGATCGCCACCACGCCGTCGGTCGACGAACTCTCCTCGACACTCGCTGGATCGAGTACGAGGGACGCCATCGAGCTGTACGTGTGTCAAGAACTCGGGGCGCCGGAGTAACGGCGCCGATCGGTCGGATCGCGAGGAGAACGACGACTACTTCCTCTACGCCAGATCGCTCCGCTTCAGTTCACGAGGGTACGAGACAACACTCTCCCTCTCGCTATGCATCACCATGATCTTGCGTAGTGCGAGGAAATTTTTGAAATTACTACGCTCCCCTACAAGGGGCATCCGAGCCTAGGTTTTATGGTTTGATGTTTTGCACGAGTAGAACACAAGTGAGTTGTGGGCTATACAAGTCATACTACCTACCAAAGATGTCATACTTTGGTTCAGCGGTATTGGAGATGAAGCGCCCAGACCGACATTACGCCAGACGCTTTACGCGAGACTGGTTTCACCGCCACGAGCACTCGCTGCTTAAAGGTGACCGGTGGGTGTCTGCCTCTCACTTTAGTTGAACTGAAAAGGCTACGCCCGTCCTTGAGAAGGTTAAACGAGTCTATTTGACGAAGTATCGCTGTGGTTTTGATGCGAGGTGAGACTGGTTCTTGCTTAAGCCCGTAGCAGCCACGTAAAATATGCAACAACAAAGTAGAGGACGCCTAACTTGTTTTTGCAGGCATGCCAGATGTGATATGGTCAAGACGTGATGCTATATTTTATTGTATGAGATGATCATGTTTTGTAACCGGTTATCGGCAATCGGCTGGAGCCATATGGTTGTCGCTTATTGTATGCAATGCATCGCTTCAGTAATGCTTTACTTTATCACTAAGCGGTAGCGATAGTCGAGAAGCATAAGTTTGGCGAGACGACAACGATGCTACGATGGAGATCAAGGTGTCGCTACGGTGACGATGGTGATCATGGTGGTGCATGGAGATGAAGATCACGAAGCACAAGATGATGATGACCATATCATATCACTTATATTGATTTGCATGTGATGTTTATCCTTTATGCATCTTATCTTGCTTTGATCGACGGTAGCATTATAAGATGATCTCTCACTAAATTATCAAGAAGTGTTCTCCCGAGTATGCACCGCTGCCAAAGTTCGTCGTGCCTGCACACCACGTGATGATCGGGTGATAAGCTCTCACGTCCATCTACAATGGGTGCAAGCCAGTTTTGCACACGCAGAATACTGGTTATACTTGACGAGCCTAGCATATGCAGATATGGCCTCGAACACGGAGACCGAAAGGTCGAAGCGTGAATCATATAGTAGATATGATCAACATAAGATGTTCACCATTGAAAACTACTCCATTTCACGTGATGATCGGTTATGGTTTAGTTGATTTGATCACGTGATCACTTAGATGACTAGAGAGATGTCTTTCTAAGTGGAGTTCTAAGTAATATGATTAATTGAACTTAAATTTATCATGAACTTAGTACCGATAGTATCTTGCTTGTTTATGTTTGATTGTAGATAGATGGCTCGTGGCCGTTGTTTCGTTGAATTTTAATGCGCTCCTTGAGAAAGCAAAGTTGAAAGATGATGGTAGCAATTACACGGATCGGGTCCAGAATTTGAGGATCATCCTCATTGCTGCATGTAAGAGTTACGCCCGGATGCACCGCTAGGTGCCGTGCCCGTCAGTTGAGCAACACCAGATGTTGTGAACGTCTGCGCAGAGCAAAGTCGATGACTACTCTATAGTTCAGCAGCTATGCTTTACGACTTAGAACCGGACTTCAACGACGCTTTTGAACGCTATGGAGCATATGAGATGTTCCAGAGTTGAAGTTGATATTCCAAATGTAATGCCCGGATTGAGAGATATGAAGTCTCCAATAAGTTCTATAGCTGCAAGATGGAGGAGAATAGTTCATTAGTGAGCACATACTCGTAATGTCCGGGTACTACAATCACTTGACGAATTGGAAGTTAATCTTCCGATGATTGTGTCATTGATGTAATTCTCCAATCACCGCCACCAAGCTACAAAGGCTTCGTGATGAACTATAATATGCAAGGGTTAGTAAAGACTATACCTGAGCTCTTCGCAATGCTAAAGGTCATGGAGGTAGAAATCAAGAAGGAGCATCAAGTGTTGATGGTCAATAAGACCACTAGTTTCAAGAACAAAGGCAAAGGAAGAAGAAGGAATTCAAGAAGAACAGCAAGTGTTGTCGCCAGAGAAGAAACCCAAGTCTGGACCTAAGCCCTAAATCGAGTGCTTCTACCGCAAGCGATCGTCATCGAAGCGGAACTGCCCCAAGTATTTGGCGGATAAGAAGGATGGCAAGGTGAACAAAGGTATATGTGATATACATGTTATTGATGTGTACCTTACTAGAGCTCGCAGAGCACTGGTATTTGATAATCGGTTCTGCTAATATTTGCAACTCAAACAGGACTACGGATTGCTTAACACCGCAAAGGACGAGGTGACGACGCGCTGAAATGGTTCCAAAGTCGATGTGATCGCGGTCGGCACGCTACCTCTACATCTACCTTCGGATTAGTTTTAGACCTAAATAATTGTTATTTGGTGCCTGCTGAGCATGAACATTATATCCGGATCTTGTTTGATGCGAGACGGTTATTCATTTAAATCAGAGAATAATGGTTGTTCTATTTATATGAGTAATATCTTTATGGTCATGCACCCTTGAAGAGTGGTCTATTTCGATGAATCTCGATAGTAGTGATACACATATTCATAATGTTGAAACCAAAAGATGCAAAGTTGATAATGATAGTGCAACTTATTTGTGGCAATCGCTGCTTAGGTCATATCGGTGTAAAGCGCATGAAGAAACTCCATACCGATGGACTTTTGGAGTCACTTGATTATGAATCACTTGGCACTTGTAACCGTGCCTTATGGGCAAGATGACCAGAACCCTGCTTCTCCGTACTATGGAGAGAGCAACAGATTTGTTGGAAATCATACATACAGCATGTATGTGGTCCAATGAATGTTGAGGCTCGTATGATATCGTTGTAACACCCCGGATCCGATGCGCCAGTGTCCGCCAGCTTATTCGCCGTCATTGCCATGTCATTTGCTTATGTTGCACTTTGCCATGTCATCATTTGCATTTTATCATGTCATCATGTGCATTTCATTTTGCATACATGTTCGCCTCATGCATCCGAGCATTTTCCCCGCTGTCTGCTTTTGCAATCCGCGCCCCTATGTCATCCGGCGCCCTTCTTCTCTTTTTCGTAGAGCGGGTATTAAACTTTCGAATGGACCGAGGTTTGCCAAGCTGCCTTGGTATAGCACCGTAGACCGCTGTCAAGTTTCGTGCCATTTGAGGTCGTTTGGTACTCCAACGGTTAACCGGTAACCGAAAGCCTCTTTTGTTGCAGCCCAACACCCTTCCAAACTGGCCCAAAACCCACCAAACTCCTCTCCATGCTCTCGGTCGTTCGATCACGATCAAGGGTCAAAACCGCACCTCATTTGACACTCCTAGCTCCCTCTACCTATAAATATAGATCCTCCCTCCATTTTCGCAGTCAAACCCTAGATCATTTCCTCTCCGCCACCACGGACACGTCCGACCCGCCTGCCGACGTGTCCACCTCCCCGCCACGCCGCTTCGACCAATCGGGTCGCGACACAACAGCCGCCCTCCTCCACTCACAGCACCACCACCTCACCATCCTCATGGCCACTTCACCACGGCCACACGGGCCAGATCCGCCCGCCTGCCGAACTGGCAAGGCTGGCCACAACCGCCAAGCTGGCCTGCTCCTGCGCATCATACTGCTGCTGCTGCTGAAGCACACAAGGCTTGCTGGCAAGCCACACCTGAGCCTCTCTGTCATTGTCATGCTTCGGCCATAGGCCACGCCACTGGGCCATGGGCGGCTGAGCCTTGGCCTCGCTGCGCGCCTGGCCTCAGTAGCTCACAGCCAGGCTGTCCGAGCCGGGCCACACCACATCTGAAGCCTGGCCACCGCTGGCTTCCTCCTCCGGCTGGGCTCCGCCACAGCCTCCTCCGCCAGATCCGATCCCGAGGTCGCAGATCCGCGACTCTCCTCCGGCTCCCTCTCCTCTGCCTCCGCCATCTCCTCCAACTCCGATTCCATGCCTCGTAACCCGAGGTTGACTCCTCTAAAAACTCTAAGTCCCCGAATCCATTAATTTTCATGCATTTTCATAGCATCACATCTCCGCACCTGTGGCTCCGTTTTGCGCGTATAATATGTCAAATTGTTCGTCTCGAAGAGTACATCATTTCATTCCATTGCATCATTTGCATTTGAGCTCATCTTGATGCCCTAAATGCTGTTGGAAGAAGGCTTCAGATCGTTAGTTCCAGAATCTTATCAGCTCGAGCTCTTTTGTCATTTTTGCCATGATTGATGTGTGCATCCTATGAGTATGAGCTCTACATGAATGTTGGACTTTGTCATGCCATCTTTCCAGGGGTGTTGACCATGTATTTTTGTGAGTTGTGTGCTGAGTGTATCAAGCTTGTTAAGTAGAGTGGTTGCTGTTACTGTTTTGCTAGGCAGATTCTGTTATAATTTGATGCTATGTTAACATGCTTCTAGTAATCATTCTATGCATAATCTGGAGATGCTCTATAAACATGATTTGATATACATGTCTTGCTCTATCCATTCATGCCCTTGGTTGCATTTATAGCCTGCTGGAACATGTTCTTTTCTTGCTCCAAAGTTGCTTGAAAATGTTTCCTGGCAGATTGTTTGCATGAGATTCAATTTTCACGAGGTCGCTAGTAGTTGATCCGTATGCTATGACCTTGCTCTTGCCATGCTTAGCTTCATAATCATGCCTTCTTACTGTTGGTTGCCTTGCCATGCCATGTATTGCTCTGTAGTGAGTGCATCGAGCTCACTTAACATGCCATGTTGAATCTGTTTTTGCCATGTCCTGATATTTCACTAAGTCTGAAATCTGTAATAAAACTTGCTATGTTTACATGGGTGCCATCATTTCTTAAAGTCCTTTTGGCTTATGGTCAGTAAGGGACTATTGAAATATGCTTTGAGTAGAATCATGTCATGCCTTGCTTTGCTATTATAAGTTCCTGTAGCATGTTGTTTGCTTGCTCTAAACATGCCTTCCTGATGTTAATTCCTGCCATGTTAGTATTTTCACTAAGTCTGTGAACCTGATATTTTGAGCACTTTCACCATGCTTGTTTGAACATGTTATGATGTGATTTAGCCGTAGCTCAGTGTTCCTCTTTGTTAAGCATCTCCTGTAGTTCGTTGTCATATGCTTTGTTTTTATGTTGGGGTGCTGTAGCATAGTTTTGTGTTGCGTGCTAAGTAGCATCGGGCTGTTAAACGCAGATTTGCGCTATTCTTGTTTTGCTTGTCATTTGCAAACCGTGCATCCGATTCCGTGATCTTTATATCGATTTCAACCGAAATCATCTCATCTTTCCAGCGCATACTTGGTTTGCCAAGTTGATGCCCGGTTCATCATTTTCCTTCCGAGCATACATATGCATTGCATATCACATCTCGCATCGCATGTCATGTTTTGCATCATATTGCTTGTGCATTGTTCCTTGTTTGATTGTGGTTCCGCTGTTTGTGTTCTTGCTTTGGGTAGAGCCGGAGACGAGTACGTGAACGAGGAACCTGTTGAGAACGCCACGAGGATCAAGCCTTCGACAACTCGAGAACCTTGCGTGCAAGATGACCATACCTCGAAATCACTACTATCTTTGCTATGCTAGTTTGCTCGCTTCTTTGCTATGCCAATGCCACGATGCCTATCATTTGCTTGTCAGCCTCCCAAATTGCCATGAACCTCTAACCTTTGACACCATTCCTAGCAAACCGTTGTTTGGCTATGTTACCGCTTTGCTCACCCTCTTATAGCGTTGTTAGTTGCAGTGAAGATTGAAGTTTGTTCCTTGTTGAACATGGAGAAGTTGTTCCTTGTTGGAACATGTTTACTTGTTGGGATATCACAATATATCTTATATTTATTAATGCATCTATATACTTGGTAAAGGGTGGAAGGCTCGGCCTTATGCCCGGTGTTTTGTTCCACTCTTGCCGCCTTAGTTTCCGCCATACCGTGTTATGTTCCCGGATTTTGCGCCCTTACGCTGGTCGGGTGATTTATGGGACCCCCGACAGTTCGCTTTGAATAAAACTTGTCCAGAAGGCCCAACATTGCCTTTACCATTTGCCTCACCACCACCTACTTTTTTCCCTTGGGAGTCGCTTCTCGAGGGTCATCTTTATTTTAGCCCCCGGCCAATGCTTGTCTAAGTGTTGGTCCAAACCGAGCACAGCACTTATGTGCCGCCCTAGGCAACTTGAGGGTTTCGTTTTACTCAGACGTAGTGTTCATCCGGTCGTGGCTCGAGACGAGATATGTGCAGCTACTATCGGGATTGTCGGCACGCCGGAGGTCTTTGCTGGTCTTGTTTTACCATTGTCGAAATGTCTTGATGTACCGATTCCGAGTCCGATCGGAGTGTCTCGGTGAAGGTCTATTCTTCGATGATCGCGAGAGCTTGTCATGGGCTGTTGGGACACCCCGCAGGTATAAACTTTCGAGAGCCGTGCTCCGCGGTTATGTGGCGATGGGAATTTGTTAATGTCCGTTGTAGAAAACCTGAAGTCGACCTTAATTAAAATACATCAACTGTGTGTTACCGTGATGGTCTCTTTCCGCGGAGTCCGGAAGTGAACACGGTGTTGGAGTTATGCTTGACGCAGGTTGCTATAGGATCACTTCTTGATCATACTTTTGTCGACCGTGCTTTGCCTTCTCTCTCGCCTTCTCATTTGCGCTTGTTAGCCTCCGATATGCTAGTCGCTGCTGCAGCTCCACCTCATGCCTTTACCTTACCCATAAGCTTAAATAGTCTTGATCTCGCGGTGTGAGATTGCCGAGTCCTCGTGACTCACCAGATACTTCCAAAACCAGTTTGCAGTGTGCCTATGTTATCGAAAGGTGTGATGCAACCAAGCTCAAGGAGGAGCTCATTGAAGATCTTGCCCTTTGTGTTGTTTCGCTCTAGTTGATCAAGAGTGGAGCCCAGCTGGGGTCGATCGGGACCGCTTTGTCGATTTGGGGTTCTTCTTTTTATTTTGGTTCCGTAGTCGGACCTTGATTGTATCTCGGATGATGTAATGCTTTATTCATGTAATTGTGTGAAGTGGCGATTGTAAGCCAACTATGTATCTTTTTTCCTTATGTATTACATGGATTGTGTGAAGATTACCTCACTTGCGACATTGCTTTCAATGCGTTATGCCTCTAAGTCGTGCTTCGACACGGGAGATATAGCCGCATCGAGGGCGCTATGTTGGTAATCGAGCCATCCCCGACCTTAGGAGCCCCACCGCTTGATCGCTTTTAGTGGCCGAGTTGTGTCTAGAAAATGTTTTGAGTCATTTAGGATTATATATATCGGAGAGTTTAGGAATTCTTTTTACTCCCCATTCCTTCGACCTTCCGTGAGGTATCCCGACGAGAGTTTTGACTCTTCTTCTCAAATTTCACTAAAAAATTTTTTAGGATCACGCTGGTATCTTGGAATCGTTCGATGGTTTTATGATGACAACATTGTCTTGGTTGCCTCCCGACATTTAGGGTTGTGGCGTGTCCCGGGAGTTGAGCTCCGAGGTGTTGTCGCCATAATTTTATCGCTGCAGCCTCGAATACCGAGTTTAGTACCGACATCGAAAATCTCTTTTATGCAGCTTGTTGGTGAGATAACCCGCTAACCCAAGATCGAGGTGAGTACGGAGTATTGCCATGACTCGATAACGGATGCTTTTCAAGGTTGAGGTAGACGATTCCAAGGTTTCTTGGTTATGTGTTGACGGATGGATACAAATGGATGTAGGGATTGTTAGTTTGGGTGAGATATATATTGCCCCCAGTATCCCCAACACCGATTGCATAACCGTAAAGTTTCGGAGTTTTATAGGTGGGAATTCAAGTAGCTCTTAGGATATCTTTCCGACGGATGTATGATATGAAATTGGGGTTCGACGCCTAGTGGTCCGCCTATTCACGGTTGGTTTTACAAAGGGTCTCACAGTGTCTTAAAGAGTCCTTGGCTATGCCGACTGGGACGCTTCAGATGTCATGTGCATCGCCTTGTACATGATGGTGCTGCACGATTGAGCCCGTAGGCCCCACCACTAAAAACTTCGGACTTAAATTCTATCATATGTTTGTTCCGCTTATTCTGCAAGCCAATCCTTTGTTTTGTTTTGAGTTGTGGTATTCGAGTTGCTTCAAGTCAAATGTTGAATCCATACCTTTCCTAAATGGTGTTCTCATATTGCTATGTGAATACTAATCCTTTTCGATCATCGAGGTTGTCATGTCAATTCTTTTTCAACCGCGTGTTTCTCTTCGAGATGATCCCATCATTTTCCCATCCGTAAGACCAATTATCATTTCTTCTCAACGGTGTTTGTTTCATCTGTCCCAAGTTGCCTTTGTTTTCCCGCCCACCCACCCTTTTTCTTCAAGGACACAGATTTCTTAATCAAGTATCCATTTATTCATGTGAAGTTTATTCATTCTTTTCTTTCAATGTTCTTATCCGTGATTTCCCATGAAGATGCTCTACAGCTTCAAGTTCATCATCCTTCATTGTTGTTTCTTCTCCGTGGATCCAATTCAAGCTTTCAATATTCATCATATTCCTTTCCTCATTTCTAATGCTTTCATACCGTGCACCTCATTATCATTCAACTTCTCGCTATTTGTTATTCCGAGTGCTCAAGATATCTCAAGATTCGTGTTTCCACTCGTGATTCGCTCAAGCTCTTTCGAGATTGGTATCTCATTCAAGCCATTTAATTCAACCGTGCAACCTCTCTTTCAAGCAATCTTTTCAACGGTGTTCTTTTGAGGGCCCTAACCCACGTGTCTTTTTCCGTGATCTTACCGACTCTTCTAATTATCCCGAGCTATCCTAAATTCTTCTCCAAGTTTGACGAAGAATGAGCTATCATCACCAAATGCTTTTCTCCAAGATCTTTCAAATTCTTTTCATAGTTGGCTCAACCTCTTCCACTTTTGATTCTTCCGAGTGCCTCAATAATTTTGGTGGTGTTTCGTTGTCATTCTTATCATTTGAAGACCAAGAAGAGTTTTCTTTAATCTTGCTCTATTCTCTTCAAGATTCATGGTGCTAGCTTGTCGCCATCCTCTCATAATTGTTTTCGATTGAGAATCTTTTTCACCCATCCGAGCATTTTAGGAGTCTTTTCATTTCATTCTTTGGAGTCCATCAATTCAGGTTTATTCATTCAAACTTTCAGCTATCGCTTCCAAGTCATACCGTGCATCATTCAAGTATTCTCTAATCAGCTCGTGATCTATTCGCTCATGTATCTAAATTCCTCAAGTATCTTCATTCGCTTTTTCCAATTCTTCCGTGAATTGTGCCTTTGCTATGTTCATTTTCAATTCTTACGGTGGTTCTTTCAAGATCTCTTCCTTGTTCATCATATCAATTCATTTGTTGTTCAAATCCTACCGTGGTTCGTTGAAGACCTTCTCAAGTTTTGATATATCTCTTTTAATCCTTTCTACGAGAATAAGTAGTATGCCAAACCGATGCTTGTCATCAATTTAAATTGGTGAAGGATAAGCATAACATAATTTTATTCTTGTTCATCCAAGTGATTAATTTTTCTTCCGAGTTGTTCATCATATCACATTCTCGGTTTCATTTGTTTCATCTTCTCTTTTCCGGAGTTCCAAGTTCTCTCAATTATCACGAAGATCCATCTAAATCATTGCAAGGATTCACCTTGTGTTTTCAACTTCTTTCTTCCCATCATCCTTTTATTACCGGAGTTCTTCATTGAGGCTCTACATGGTGGTTCATCAAGGACTCTTTTCATTCTTCAATTGTTCTTCAAGATTTCGCTCGAAGTTATGATCCGCCAAGCTATACTCTAAAATAAACAGGGTGCCCAACACTTGTTTTGTTTTGAGGAGCTCAAGTATTCTTTGTCTTGCATTCCAAAGTGCAATTCTTTCTACCTTATCTTTTGAGGTGGTGTTATGTCATTCTTGACAATTTCCATTCATGTTTCATGATTCATATGTTGTCAAGAATGAGGTATTTAAATCCAAATCCATCAATCTCTTCATTGGAGTTATCTTGGTATAGATTTCACCTAAAGCCTTCCCTAAGGAATGTTGCTATTTATGGTGCTTATAAATGACCCAAGTTATATTCTATCCTCTTGGTGAAGTAAGTTTTCATCTCTTCATTGATCTCAAGCAATCAATTTCCGTTAGTGGCCTGTTGTCACCTCATAATGTTGAGATGTTTCCATAAGCCCACTACAAACTTATTCTTTTCGTTGTTGGTTTTCCAACAACTCTATTCTAACCTTCTTGCAAGGATGCCTTCCAAATTCTATTGTGGTAGAAGTTGTCATTTTCTTCTCCGTCCCTTTATTCCAATGATCTACTTCTATTCTTTCTTACGGAGGCATTATGATGTTGCTCTTCTCTACCCATCATCTCGTTTGTCTAAGATCATGTTCTTTTCATGATTGTCCATTTAATCGGAGTGTTGTGTCATCTCTTCAAGTGCTTTTCATCTTATCAAGTTTTCTTCTCTTTTTCTACCGGAGTGCTGTCCAAATTCTGAAATTCTTGTTCCTTGGCTATCTCATTATACCGATGTGGTCATGTTCTTTTCATTCTTGAAGCTCTTATTTTCATGTCCTTGCAACCTTCAAGTTCTCATAATGTTCCTTGTTTTTTTTTTCTAACGGATAGTTTGCAATATCGTTCATCTCTGTTGTATTGTTTCTTTTAAATTGCTCAACCTCCCAAGGTTCGTGGTTTCACTCGTTCGTCAAAGAAGCAACTTAGTTTTACCTCTTCTCTTTCTCTTCCGTTTTCCTCCGGTGCCATCCTAGATCTCGGACGAGATCCTCTCGTAGTGGTGGAGTGTTGTAACACCCCGGATCCGATGCGCCAGTGTCCGCCAGCTTATTCGCCATTGCTATGTCATTTGTTTATGTGTTGCTTTTGCCATGTCATCATTTGCATTTTATCATGTCATCATGTGCATTTCATTTTGCATACATGTTCGCCTCATGCATCCGAGCCTTTTCCCCGCTGTCTGCTTTTGCAATCCGGCGCCCTATGTCATCCTGCCCCTTCTTCTCTCTTTTCGAGCGGGTATTAAACTTTCTAATGGACCGAGGTTTGCTGCTGCCTTGGTATAGCACCGTAGACCGCCTGTCAAGTTTCGTGCCATTTGGAGGTCGCTTATACTCCAACGGTTAACCGTAACCGAAGCCCTCTTTGTTGCAGCCCAACACCCTTCCAAACTGGCCCAAAACCCACCAAACTCCTCTCCATGCTCTCGGTCGTTCGATCACGATCAAGGGTCAAAACCGCACCTCATTTGACACTCCTAGCTCCCTCTACCTATATATAGACCCTCCCCCATTTTCGCAGTTCAAACCCTAGATCATTTCCTCCTGCACACACGGACACGTCCGACCCGCAGCCGGACATGTTCGCCACTCCGCCACGCCGCCAATCACTGACTAATCGGTCGCGACACGCCACTCCTCCTCCACTCACATCAAGCCGCCACACCTCCTCCAAGGCCACTTCACTGCTGGGCTGGGCTTCCGCATCTGGCTGGCCGGCCCGAATCCGCCCATTGCCTGGCATTCCTGCTCGCTGCCTGCCTTGCTGCTGCCTCCCTGCCGGCCGCCGCCATGCACACACACACAACACACATTGCTGCTTACCTGAGCCGGCCAGGCCTGGCTGCACACATGCTGGCTTGGGCCACAGGCCACGCCCTGGGCTGCCGCTTGCTCAAGCTGCTGTCTGGCTGGGCGCACTGCCACCTCGCTGGCTGGCTGGCCCAAGCAATCGCCGGCCACGGGCCACGGCCACGCCTTGGCCTCCGCTTCTCTGCCTTCTCCAGATCCGGCCATGAGGGCCGCCAGATCCGCCGACTTCTCCTCCCTCCTCCTCGTCTGCCTCCGCCATCTCCTCCAACTCCGCGAGATCCGGTTGCCTCGACCCGTGCAGGTTGACCTGACTCCTAAAAACTCTAAGTCCCCAGAATCCATTAATTTTCATGCATTTTCATAGCATCACATCTCCGCACCCGTAGCTCCGCTTTTTGCGCGATAATATGTCAAATTGTTCGTCTCGACGAGTACATCATTTCATTCCATTGCATCATTTGCATTTGAGCTCATCTTGATGCCCGAAATGCTGTTGGAAGAAGGCTTCAGATCGTTAGTTCCAGAATCTTATCAGCTCGAGCTCTTTTGTCATTTTTGCCATGATTTATGTGTGCATCCTATGAGTATGAGCTCTACATGAATGTTGGACTAGGTCATGCCATCTTTCCAGAGGTGTTGACCATGTATTTTTGTGAGTTGTGTGCTGAGTGTATTGAGCTTGTAAAGTAGGGTAGTTGCTGTTGTTGTTTTGCTAGGCAGATTCTGTTATAATTTGATGCTATGTTAACATGCTTCTACTAATCATTCTATGCATAATCTGGAGATGCTCTATAAACATGTTTTGATATACATGTCTTGCTCTATCCATTCATGCCCTTGTTTGCATTTATAGCCTGCTGGAACATGTTCTTTCTTGCTCCAAAGTTGCTTGAAAATGTTTCCTGGCAGATTGTTTGCATGAGATTCAATTTTCACGAGGTCGCTAGAAGTTGATCCGTATGCTATGACCTTGCTCTTGCCATGCTTAGCTTCATAATCATGCCTTCTTACTGTTGGTTGCCTTGCCATGCCATGTATTGCTCTGTAGTGAGTGCATCGAGCTCACTTAACATGCCATGTTGAATCTGTTTTGCCATGTCCTGATATTTCACTAAGTCTGAAATCTGTAATAAAACTTGCTATGTTTACATGGGTGCCATCATTTCTTAAAGTCCTTTTTGGCTTATGGTCAGTAAGGGACTATTGAAATATGCTTTGAGTAGAATCATGTCATGCCTTGCTTTGCTATTATAAGTTCCTGTAGCATGTTGTTTGCTTGCTCTAAACATGCCTTCCTGATGTTAATTCCTGGCGTGTTAGTATTTTCACTAAGTCTGTGAACCTGATATTTTGAGCACTTTCACCATGCTTGTTTGAACATGTTATGATGTGATTTAGCCGTAGCTCAGTGTTCCTCTTTTGTTAAGCATCTCCTGTAGTTCGTTGTCATATGCTTTGTTTTTATGTTGGGGTGCTGTAGCATAGTTTCGTGTTGCGCTAAGTAGCATCGGGCTGTTAAACGCAGATTTGCGCTATTCTTGTTTTGCTTGTCATTTGCAAACCGTGCATCCGATTCCGTGATCTTTATATCGATTTCAACCAAATCATCTCATCTTTCCAGCGCATACTTGGTTTGCCAAGTTGATGCCCGGTTCATCATTTTCCTTCCGAGCATACATATGCATTGCATATCACATCTCGTGATCGCATGTCATGTTTCAGATCATATTGCTTGTGCATTGTTCCTTGTTTGATTGTGGTTCCGCTGTTTGTGTTCTTGCTTTGGGTAGAGCCGGAGACGAGTACGTGAACGAGGAACCTGTTGAGAACGCCACGAGGATCAAGCCTTCGACAACTCGAGAACCTTGCGTGCAAGATGATCATACCCTCAAATCACTACTATCTTTGCTATGCTAGTTTGCTCGCTTTTTGCTATGCCAATGCTACGATGCCTATCATTTGCTTGTCAGCCTCCCAAATTGCCATGAACCTCTAACCTTGACACCATTCCTAGCAAACCGTTGTTTGGCTATGTTACCACTTTGCTCAAATTTCTCTTATAGCGTTGTTAGTTGCAGTGAAGATTGAAGTTTGTTCCTTGTTGAACATGGAGAAGTTGTTCCTTGTTGGAACATGTTTACTTGTTGGGATATCACAATATATCTTATATTTATTAATGCATCTATATACTTGGTAAAGGGTGGAAGGCTCGGCCTTATGCCCGGTGTTTTGTTCCACTCTTGCCGCTCTAGTTTCCGCCATACCGTGTTATGTTCCCGGATTTTGCGCCCCTTACGCTGTCGGGTGATTTATGGGACCCCCGACAGTTCGCTTTGAATAAAACTTGTCCAGAAGGCCCAACATTGCCTTTTACCATTTGCCTCACCACCACCTACTTTTTTCCCTTGGGAGTCGCTTCTCGAGGGTCATCTTTATTTTAGCCCCCGGCCAATGCTTGTCTAAGTGTTGGTCCAAACCGAGCCACTTATGGGCCGCCTCGGGCAACTTGGGGTTTCTGGTTTTACCAGACGTCTGTTCATCCGGTCATGCCTCGAGACGAGATATGCCAGCTACTATCGGGATTGTCGCAGATCGGGAGGTTTTGCTGGTCTTGTTTTACCATTGTCGAAATGTCTTGATGTACCGATTCCGAGCCCGATCGGAGTGTCTCGGTGAAGGTCTATTCCTTCGATGATCGCGAGAGCTTGTCATGGGCTGTTGGGACACCCGCCGCAGGTATAAACTTTCGAGAGCCGTGCCCGCGGTTATGTGGCGATGGGAATTTGTTAATGTCCGTTGTAGAAACCTGAAGTCGACCTTTAATTAAAATACATCAACTGTGGTGTGTTACCGTGATGGTCTCTTTCCGCGGAGTCCGGAAGTGAACACGGTGTTGGAGTTATGCTTGACGAGGTTGCTATAGGATCACTTCTTGATCATACTTTTGTCGACCGTGCTTTGCCTTTTCTTCTCGCCTCATTTGCGCTTGTTAGCCTCCTGATATGCTAGTCGCTGTCGCAGCTCCACCTCATGCCTTTACCTTACCCATAAGCTTAAATAGTCTTGATCTCGCTGGTGTGAGATTGCTGAGTCCTCGTGACTCACCGTGATACTTCCAAAACCAGTTTGCAGTGCCTATGTTACCGAAAGGTGTGATGCAACCAAGCTCAAGGAGGAGCTCATTGAAGATCTTGCCCTTTGTGTTGTTTCGCTCTAGTTGATCAAGAGTGGAGCCCAGCTTGGGGTCGATCGGGACCGCTTTGTCGCATTTGGGGTTCTTCTTTTATTTTGGTCCCGTAGTCGGACCTTGATTGTATCCGGATGATGTAATGCTTTATTCATGTAATTGTGTGAAGTGGCGATTGTAAGCCAACTATGTATCTTTTTCCTTATGTATTACATGGATTGTGCGAATATTACCTCACTTATGACATTGCTTTCAATGCGGTTATGCTCTAAGTCGTGCTTCGACACGGGAGATATAGCCGCATCGAGGGCGCTATACCAGAGTAAGATCCGCACTGTAGAGTGGTACGGTAATCCTGTTCGAAATCATGCTACTAGATCATGATGAACCCACGAACTATGAAGAAGCGATGGTGAGCCCAGATTCCGCAAAATGGCTTGAGGCCATGAAATCTGAGATGGGATCCATGTATGAAAACAAAGTATGGACTTTGGTCGACTTGCCCGAGGGTAGGCAAGCAATAGAAAACAAGTGGATCTTCAAGAAGAAGACCGACGACGACGGTAATGTTATCGTTTACAAAGCTCGATTTGTCGCAGCGGTTTTCGAAAGTTCAAGGGATTGACTACGATGAGACCTTTCACCAGTAGCGATGCTTAAGTCTGTCTCAATCATGTTAGCAATCGCCGTGATTTTATGATTATGAAATTTGGCAAATGGATGTAAAGATCGCATTCCTGAATGGATTTCTCGAAGAAGAGTTGTATATGATGCAACCAGAAGGTTTTGTCGATCCAAAGGGGCTAACAAAGTGTGCAAGCTCCAATGATCCATTTATGGACCGTGCAAGCATCTCGAGTTAGAATAAATGCTTTGATAGTGTGATCAAAGCATTTGGGTTTGTACAGACTTTTGGAGAAGCCTCAGATTTACAAGAAAGTGAGTGGAGCTCAGAGCATTTCGATATTATATGTGGATGACATATTGCCGATCGGAAATGATATAGAATTTCTGATAGCATAAAGGATACTTGAATAAGAGTTTTTCAATGAAAGACCTCGTGAAGCTGCTTACATATTGGGCATTAAAATCTATAGAGATAGATCAAGACGCTTAATTGACTTTCACAAAGCACATACCTTGACAAAATTTTGAAAAGTTCAAAATGGATCAAGCAAAGAAAGGGTTCTTGCTCTGGTTACAAGGTGTGAAGTTGAGTAAGACTCAATGCCCGACCAACGCAGAAGATAGAGAGAAAATGAAAGATGTTCCTTATGCTTCAGCCATAGGCTCTATCATGTATGCAATGTCTGTGTACTGCACTGATGTGTGCCTTGCTATAAGCCTAGCAGTGAGGTACCAAAGTAATCCAGAGTGGATCATCGACAGCGGTCAAGAACATCCCGAAATACCCTAAAAGGACTAAGGATATGTTTTCAGATATGGAGGTGACAAAGAGCTCATCGAAACGGTTACGCTGATGCAAGCTTTTGACACCGATCCGGACGATTCTAAATCGCAGACCGGATACGTGATTTACACTAAACGGAGGAGCCGGCTATTTGGTGCAGTTCTAAACAAAGCGTCAGAAGGGATCTACATGTGAAGCGGAGTACATAGCAGCTTCTCGAAGCAGCTAATGAAGGAGTCTCGATGAAGGAGTTCATATCCCATCTAGGTGTCATACCTAGTGCATCGGGTCCAATGAAAATCTTCGCGGACAATATCGAGCAATTGCCTTAGCGGGAATCCAGATTTCACAAGAGGACCAAGCACATCAAGAGACGCCTCAATTCCATCCCGGACTTAGTCCGTGGGAGACATAGAGATTTGCAAGATACATACGGATCTGAATGTTGCGCACCCGCTGACTAAGCCTCTTCCACGAAAGCAAAACATGATCAGCACCAAGACTCCATGGTGTTAGAATCATTACTATGTAATCTAGATTATTGACTCTAGTGCAAGTGGGAGATCAAGGAAATATGCCCTAGAGGCAATAATAAAGTTATTATTTATTTCCTTATTTCATGATAAATGTTTATCATTCATGCTAGAATTGTATTAACCGAAACATGATACATGTGTGAATGTATAGACAAACAAGATGTCACTAGTATGCCTCTATTAGACTAGCTTGTTAATCAAAGATGGTTATGTTTCCTAACCATGAACAAAGAGTTGTTATTTGATTAACAAGGTCACATCATTAGTAGAATGATCTGATTGACATGACCCATTCCATTAGCTTAGCACACGATCGCTTAGTATGTTGCTACCGCTTTTATCCATGACATATACATGTTCCTCGTAATTATGAGATTATGCAACTCCCGCTTATCGGAGGAACACTTTGGTGCTACCAAACGCCACAACGTAATCGGGTGATTATAAAGGAGTACTACAGTGTCTCCAAAGGCAGATGTTGGGTTGGCGATTTTGAGATTAGGTTTTGTCACTCCGATTGCTCGGAGAGGTATCTATGGGCCCTCTCGGGTACGATCACCGGCCTTGCAAGCACTACAACTAATGAGTTAGTTATAAGATGATGTATTACTTGAACGAGTAAAGAGACTTGCCGTAACGTAGATTGAACTAGGTATTGATACCGACGATCGAATCTCGCAAGTAACATACCGATGACAAAGGAACAACGATGTTGTTATGCGGTCCGACCGATAAAGATCTTCAGAGAATATGTAGGAACCAATATGGGCATCCAGGTCCCGCTTGTTGGTTATTGAACCGGAGACGTCTCGGTCATGTCTACATTGTTCTCGAACCGTAGGGTCCGCACGCTTAAGGTTTCTGGCGATGCTTATTATGAGTTTATGTATTTTGATGTACCGAAGAAGTTCGAGTCCCTTGATGTGATCACGACATGACGAGGAGTCTCAAATGGTCGAGACATAAAGATTGATATATTGAAGCCTATGTTTGAGTTCGAATGGTTCCGGCAAAACAGAATTTATCGGAGTACTGGAGGTTACCTGAACCCCGGGATGTAATGGGCCATAGTGGGCCTTGGTGGAAAGGGAGAAAGGGCCAGCCCTGGTGGTACGCAAGCCCCCTTCCCCTAGTCCTACTAGGACTAGGAAAGGGGCCGCCCTCTCTCTCTCTTCTCTTCGGGAATCCTATTCCAACTAGGATTGGAGGGGGAATCCTACTCCTGCAGGGAGTAGGACTCCCGGCAAGCGCCCCTTTGGTCAAGCCGCCCCTCCCTTGCTCCTTTATATACGCAGGGGGCACCCTAGAACACACAAGTTTGATCTACGATCGCCTTAGCCGTGCGGCCCCCTCCACCATATTCCACCTCGGCCATACCGTCCGCTGAAGCTTAGGCGAAGCCTCGCGCCGTGAAACATCAAGATCGCTACCACGCCGTCAGGCCGACGAACTCTCCCGACACTCGCTGGATCGAGTACGAGGGACGCCATCGAGCTGTACGGTGTCAAGAACTCGGGCGCCGGAGTAACGGCGCCGATCGGCTCGGATCGCGAGGAGAACGTGACGACTACTTCTACGCAGATCGCTTCGCTGTCAGTTCACGAGGGTACGAGACAACACTCTCCTCTCGCTATGCATCACCATGATCTTATGCGGTGCGAGGGAAATTTTTTGAAATTACTACGTGCCCCAACAGGGAGAACTTGAAGTATGTCGCCCAGATGCATTTTGCCCGGGAAGAGACAACCAACATACAACAGAGTATGAAGGACTCTTGTCGGCCTTGGATTGCCGCTAAATTGGGAATCAAGAAGTTGATCATTCGAGGAGATTCACAACTTGTGGTGAGACAAGTCAACGAGGATTACCAAAGTCCATTGATGGAGGCGACTTTGAGGAAGTGAGGAGATTGGAAGAGTGCTTGACGGATTGCAAACAGAGCACGCACTCCCATGCAGAAACAACATAGCCGATCATCTCGTCAAAGTGTGATGCAAAAGCCCTCGTGAACTAGGAACTTTGTTCTCCATCTCACTCAGCCTCCGTGATCCCCAAAGAACAATGACCCGAAAAGGATAAAGATGGACTGCAGTAAGCCTCTGTAGAGCCTTCTGCTCCTAGCAGGAACCCTCCCGGAAACTCACAACTTGCTATCCCACACCCTCCCGCCGGGACCATGGTCCCCGCAGACAAAGAGTGTGCCCCCGCAGTTGAGGAGGTGCCGCTAGTCCTCGTTGCCGAGCCTTAGGCTCCAACTTGGGCAAGGCGCATAGTCCACTTTCTCCAAACCAGAGAACTCCCCAATGACCAAGACGAGGTTGAAAGAGTAGTCTGTGAGGGCCAAGAGGTATCAGCTTGTCGGCGACACTCTATACGTATGAGGCCCAACGGTGAAATTGAAGTGCATCTGGGAAGAAGGAAAGGAACTGCTAGATGAGATACACTAAGGCATGTGCGGCTCTCACATTGGATCAAGGGCGCAGTTGGGAAAGCATTCCGACAAGGATTCTATTGGCCCATAGCCCCTAAGTTGCGGTTGAGCTAGTCACGAAATGTGAAGCCCTGCTGCCCATTCCAAGAACATCCACCGCTCGCCAAGCTCTTTTCAAACAATCCTTTATCATGGCCATTTTCGTCCGGGAGCTCGATATCTCTGCCCTTTCCGGCACCGGGCTTTTGAATTCTCGCTCGCTGCATCAACAAGTTTACAAAGTGATCGTAGTGACTCTCAGTGAGAAAGGTGATCGCTAGTCAGCTATCGTTCTTGAAAGAACCGTGTGTCGCTTTTGGAGTTTCGACAAGGATCATTATCGACAACGGCAATCGCTCATGAGTCGCGCTTCATCCAATATGTTCGCACCTCGCAAGAAGGTCTCATTTGCCTCTCACATATCCTGTATAATGGCTAAGCTGAGAGGGCGGACGTCAAGTGCTACGAGGACTCAAGACAAGAACCTTTCATATGCTACGAAGCATCGACAGCGGATCAATGAGCTGCCTAGAGTCCTTGGTCCATCGAATGAATCCAATCGAGCTACCAGCGCACTCTCTCCCCGGGTCTATGGGGCAAAAGTAGATATCCCCTATGAACTCATTTACGGGTCGCCGAAAGTGCTTGTTTACAATGAAGTAGCGAAGATCAGCATCGGCGGGCGAAGTTTTGCTACTCGAGGAGAACCGCTCGGGCTGCTATGTGTGCTGACGCCATCAAAGCTCTCGGCTGCTCTACCATAGCCGCAGGTTCATGCCCCTGTTTTGAGGAAGGCGACCTTTGTCCTTAGGGCTGCTCAATGCGCCAAGGGTACAAACAAGTTGATGCCAAAGGGAAGGCCCTCACCCGATGACGGCCTTCATTTCTCCTTGGCTGCGGGCGAATGCCGAGGAGGCCCGTGATTCTCATAAGGGGCGATCTCGCGAGGCTGATCCTCCAACCTCACTCGTGAGGCGGGTCCTGCCACGATCTCGCGAGGTTGGTCGTGCCACCCTTGGCGCGGGGCCGCGGTCTTCCCAACGCCCCATGCTCCTCTTCTCCTCTCGTCAGAGCCCCTGGCCGCGCGCGTCGGGACGCTCACGACCCTTCCTTCACGCACGCCCGGAGCTCTGGCATTCATTGGTGTTGGGTGTGGAGGTCGTGGTACACGCAGCATCGATCGCCTCTTGGAGGATTCGGGCTGATCTTCGCCCACTTGGTGTCTGCTCGCCAGCACGGGCAGCCCCTTTGCGCTTTCACGCCCTGGCCTTGGGCTTTTCTTCCGGTCCGCTAGTAGCTCGAGGAGGAGAGGCGCCCCCAGCAGCCCGGGCGCACTTGGTCGCTAAGTTGAACAGCTCCAAGGAGGTGCATGTGTCTTCATGCATCGCCGCGCCTCCTTCATCTTGACGTTACAAGACACCGCCTGAGAAGGCTGAGAAGATGGCCTCCGTCACCTTGGGGATCTTGAGGCGCGCGCTGTTGAAGCGCTTAGATGTACTTCTCCGGTTTCTCGCTGCTGCTTGATACGGGCGATGTCGCCACGCGGGTGGCCGGTCGCGAGTACCCCGAAGTTGGCGATGAAGCGGGGCGCATCTCGCCCCAGAGGAGATCGTGTTCGGGCTAGATTCAGAGCCGTGCAGCTCCGCCCTGAGCGCCATGGGAAACCGTTTGCCATGACCTTTTCGCCTCCGCTATAACCTCGATGCCCAACTCAGAGCCGAGGAACTTCGCAGGTCACCGTGCCGTCAGAGCGAGGAGGCAGGTCTGCTTGAACTTGCTCGCCACGCGACGCCGAGGTGAGCTCGGAGGTGAAGGCGCGCAGCTCCGCCATGGGCCTACAGGAGGCCTTGGGGATGAAGAGCTTATCCCACGGGTCCCCATGCGCGCCGGGTCAGCAGCAGGTCTTGA
>JAHHZJ010000151.1:0-52876 GCA_021437245.1 Aegilops speltoides | reverse complement strand
CTATCAAGTAAAGGCTTATGGTAGAGCTCGGTGAGGATAGTGGCACAAAAAAAATTGATGCAAAATGTTAGCAAGAGTCAATAATGTTGAAAAAGATTCACAAATTCGCAAGTGAAACAAGTAGACCAATAGCAAATGAGGTACACGGAAACACACACACGGATAGATAAATGGGGTCGTGCAACCAAGGAATGAGCACAAAATGTGGAGTCCACGGAAAACGCTCGTGTTGCACAACTCAAGAGAGACGCTAGCACGATTGCTCAATAGGCGGATACGACACTTGTGCACAACCTATAGATGCGAAATGGATAAACTTCTATCCCAAGTATGCTATGTATGTATGGTTCCCGGTGTTTCTCTCAAGCATGATATCATATGATGTAGATTTTGGTATGGCTCTTATTTGCAATGGGGGTATGATGCTATGGCACTTGCTCACGAGCTCTTTGCTCTCTTTTTGCTTAAAAGCTTTTTCTCTTTTTTTTCTATGGCCAATTTGCACAATGCACAAACCAAGATAGCAATTGTGTATATGCGGGAACAAACTTGAGGCACAATGGATGATATGATACCAAGATGATATGGTATGCATGCAATGGATGGTGGATCACTAATGTGCACAAGTAACGTTGCCGGCAATACTCAAATGGCTAGTCTCGATAGGCAAGTAACGCAAAATGGGCTAAGGGTTAACAATGCAACTGCAAGGGAATATACAATGGTGTCGTCGAGGTTACCGTCCTTGCGATGATGAGCGGCGGTGTTCTTGGTGTAGATACCAAGATGATGGAGACTCGTCCCTAAGTAGCCGAAACACCTTAGGAAACGGAAAAACCGCAAACTCAAAATCTCAAATGACAAATGTCAAATGGTGGTAGCGGAAAGCGGTGGTGGTTTGCTCTTGGCAATGCGGAAGTGGAATGATGGGCTATACACGAGTCGGAGTTGAAGTTGCCGTCCCTAAGTAGCCGAAACACCTTAGGAGACTGATGTAGGGTGGAACTCTAATTCGTCGATCTTTCACGTTTGGAGGGGATCCTACGGAGGGGAACACGAAGAACGCGCGGAAGAACGAGAGAAAATCACGGGGAAGAACGAGAGAGACACTCAACCGACAAGAGATCAATCACACAAGGTCTAGATCATCGAAGCACGAGTGATACATGGTCCAAAATCAACAAAGGAAAGATACAAAGGTAGCCGTTCTTCTCCCGGAGGAGGTCTTGAATCCACGAGGGGATCTTCCCGTATAGGGGTCTTGAATCCGATGGATCTTCTCCTTGACGGAGGTCCTGATCTCCGTGGAGAAGTACCGGTGGATGAGCAAAGGCTCTCACACACAAATATGAGCTAATCCAATGCTAAGTCTCAAAGTGAGGAGAGGGGGTCCTATAAATAGAGTCTGGGGCGAAGGGGTACATGGGCTCAGCCCAACACGCGCGCACAGGCGCTGGCCGGATGATCCGGACGAGGGTCTGGATGATCCGGGCCGGTCCGGATGATCCGGGTGGAGTCCCGGATGAGCCAGAGGGTCGGCTGGTGGCGGCGACGGGCCGGATGTCCGGCTGGGGGTCCGGACGTCCGGGCGGAGTCCGGATGATCCGGGCCTGGGTCCGGATGATCCGGCTTCAGCGCGGAGGTTCTGTTGCCTTCGGTGGAGTTAGCCGGATCGTCCGGACTCTGTCCGGATCGTCCGGGTCTCTGTCCGGATCGTCCGGCCTCCCTGGTACTTGTGGCTTTCTCCTCTCCGTCTTCACGCATATCTTCCGCTTCCGATTCTCCTTGCTTCCCAGCTTCTTCATGGTCGACTCCTTGGTGCCTGAGTACGCATAGAGTTTCCGTTTGAGGTAGTAACCATGTCTCATGTGAATCGAAGGATAGTTGTGAGAGGAGTAATGTCACCTCGGTCTCAAGAGCTCTTGCACGTGCTCGAGTCATCGGTCCTTGTGGTGTTGTAGGTGTTGATGTAGAGTCCATGGGGATGATGGAAGGATGCTCCGCATCATATCCCCTCCCTTCGAAAGGATCCGACCTCGGATCTAGTTCTCCATCACCATGGAAAGGCGAGAGGTCTTTGACGTTGAAAGTGTCGCTCACGTTGTACTTGTCGCTTGGTAGGTCGAGCTTGTAGGCGTTGTTGTTGTAGCGTGCTAACACCTTGAAGGGTCCATCGGCTCGAGGTAGAAGTTTGGACTTGCGTTCGTTGGGGAAGCGTTCCTTGCGAAGGTGTAGCCACACTAGATCGCCTTTGTTGAAGATCATGGGTTGCTTGTTGATGTTGAGCTTGGTCGCTAGTCGCTGTACTTGGCGCCGATGGTGTTTCTTGTATCTTCATGCATCTTCTTGATGTAGCTTGCACGGGCACTTGCGCCGAGGTTGGTGCGCTCTTGTAGAGGTAGAGGTAGGATGTCCAATGGGGACAATGGGTTGAAGCCGTGAGACGACCTCAAGGGGACTTGCCGGTCGTTGAATGTCTTCTTGCGGTTGTAGGCGTACTCGGCGATGGGTAAACATGTCTCCCACTCCTTGATGTTCTTCTTGATCAACACGCGAACTAGAGTGGAGAGCGTTCGGTTCGTCACCTCCGTTTGGCCGTCGGTTTGAGGATGGTATGCGGATGAGAACATGAGCTTGATGCCGAGCTTGGCGCAAAGAGTCTTCCAAAAGTAACTCAAGAACTTGACGTCGCGGTCGGAGACGATTGACTTTGGTACTCCATGAAGGCGCAAGATTTCCCTACAAAAGAGATTTGCAATATGTGAAGCATCGTCTACCTTGTTGCAAGGAATAAAGTGTGCCATCTTAGAAAATCAATCTACAACCACAAACACGGAATCCTTTCCATTTTGAGTTCTAGGCAAACCAAGTACAAAGTCTGACGAGGACATCAATACCATTGTTACACCCACAGCCCCTGCTGCTATACATACTGGACCAATTACTAGAGCTCGCGCACGCCAACTAAATTACCAGGTACTTTCGTTTCTTGGTAATGATTCTAATGTTCATGAGAATATGATGCTGCCTAAATTGGATACATTTGTTTTGCTTACAAATGAAGGGCCTAGCTTGGAGAAGGATGAACATTGGAGCAAGAACAAGCATGGAGATGATGGCATGCGCAAGGGGGACAAGAATGGAGTTACAAGTGATGATTTCAGGACTTTGAAGCCACCATAATGAGTGCATGAAGCCTTGGACGAAATATACAAGATGCCACTTCATAAATTTCGTCCAGAGGCTATTCTAGGTGCTGCGTCACCTTATTATTGGGCCAGGCCCATGTAATTTCGAAATACATTAGTATAGGCTATTTTTAGAGTCCGTATGTGTGGGGAAACAAGAGATAGGGTTAGTTTCGGACCCCTCCACCAAGGGCCACGAAATTCTCCCCCTCTTCCTCCATATATACAGCCCTTAGGGCACCGTTTAGACTTTGGGTTTTGTTTAGATCAAAAGTTCACCATAGCTGCAACTTCGCGTACTTCGTTTGTGTTCAACGACCAGACAAAGGCGTCACAGAACCCCACCTTGATCAATAAAGCTTTCATCTTATATTCGCAATATCCAGTTGCAATCTCGGTTTCTTGCTTGTTCTTCGTTTGCTCGCGGAAATAGACCCTCGTGGTCGGGTTGATCGTGCTCGGCGTGGTCAATAACCTCTCGGAGTTGGTTTAGCGATTATAAGTAGCGCGCGTCCTCGCCGTTCGTAGTCGGATCGTCAAAGTTGACTTCCACCAAAGCGAAATCCACCATCTCATCGAAAGACGGGACACCTCTGCCTCTATCAAGTGGTATCGATTTCCGGGTTGCTCGGTTAGATTTTACGATTTTCGTAGTTTAGATCGAGTCTGTCTTCATACCTACAGTCCACGAAAAAGCCAAAAAAAATTAGGGTTAGGTCATCCTATCCGAACCAATCGAGCCTTTGCATAATCTTTTACGTATTTGCGTTGTTGAATTTGCGGTTGCATCGTCGTGTCTAGTTGCTGGTCTTAGAGTCTAGTCTTTTAGAGTTTGAGTTACGGTCATAAGTTGTCACGCCGCCGCACCATCATCATCGCCATACTGCCATCTACCACCACCGCTTATCCGCCACCGCTTGAATCCGTATCCATATACCACCACCGCTGCCATATACCACCACAGTTGCCATATACCACCACCATATATCCACCACCAATCCGAGTTCCTTGCGTATTCGATTTGTTTTCGGGATCCATCTAATTTCCGATTCGTGTTTCCTTGTCTGAGTAGATTTCGGATTCCAGCAATCTTTTGTCGTCCGTAGAAGAGGTTGGTTTCCAAAAAAAAAAAAAAATTTCCAAAAACGCACGGGATAAAAAATTTTCTGGCTATCCTATTTTTAGGTGTTTCTAAGCGTATTGAGCCAGTCGCCGTTATAGAAAGTTTTTTTTGACCCGTTTCGATTTTGGGTCCGCGCGAAAAAAAAAAAAATTGGTCGAAAAAATTTCGTGCCCATCCTGTCAGTTTGACCTGGGAAGAGTTTTGAGACACTCGCCATTATAGTGATTTTTCGCAAAAAAAAAGCAGCGCAAAAAAAAAAGCAGCGCAAAAAAAAAAGCGAAAAAAAAAAATTCAGAGTGTGCTTTTCCTTTGTTTACGTGCAGCGCCGTGATTTTGTTAGTGTTCTAGGCTCGCGTCTCTAGCACGGTCTAGCCTAGGACCAGCACAGTACCGTCGTTGAGCGTTTATTCAACTTTGCATCTCTGATTTGATTATTGCTGACCCTTTTTGCTACCATATTATAAGCCTTCCCAGCTCCACATACATCTACGTCGTGCGTTTGATTCTCCACAATAATCGCTATAGCCAAGCTTTGAGAGTTTTGACTACAGCGGTTGTCGATCACCACCGCTTCTTTGGTAAGAACTGGTAAGAATTTGAGATTTGCTTCACGGTTTGTGACTGTCCACCACCACCACCACCACTTCCTAGTAGTCTGAGGATCATATTCTTGTGTGTTTCTATTGCTGCTAACCATGGCAGGAACACAGCCGATGAGACTGATTGGGAGAACTCGACAAACAAACAGCTACATGATAAGTTTCAGCAAATGATGATTGGACAGGTGCAAGATGTGGTAAACAGATTTGTGAGGCCATGGAGAAGATAGATGGCATTGAGAAGACGTTTGAAACAAAGCTTGATAGCAAGTTTGATGAATTGCTCGCGCGTTTTCCACAACCACCGCCGGCTGCACCTATCGCACCTCTGCACGACAACAACTCGCCCCTTCGAATCGGTATGGGCGAGCTCAGCGTGTTCCTATTGAGCTAGGACAAAATTCTGGTGCCGCTGCTCTGCTGTTGGTGCTTCTTTGGCTCCTGCTCACTGCTGCTTTTTGGTACCGACGAGGATGATTATGTGGAAGATTACGAGGATGAGGTTGATCAACATCGAACTACGTGCAACCACCAGCACCACAACCACCAGGTCGTCCACATGCAAATAATGGCAATGTTAGGGCTCCCCTCAGTGCGAGATCATGACCATCTCCCTAAACTGAAATTGAATATTCCACCATTTGAGGGTAGATATGTTCTGATATATATCTTACTTGGGAGTTAGAAACTGAACAACGATTTACATGTTTACAATATCACGAGGAGAGACGTGTTCCTGCTGCTGTTTGTGCTTTCACTAGCTTTGCATGTGTTTGGTGGTCGAACATTGTAGATTATATCCTGTTCCAGCTACTTGGGCTGCTTTGAAAACTGCTATGCGTACTCGTTGGGTTCCACCATATTATCAACGTGAATTACTTCAAAAATTGCAGCGTTTAAGACAAGGAAAAAATTCTGTAGAAGAATATTATCGGGAATTACAAACTGGCTTGATTAGATGTGGTATTGTTGAGGAGAATGAAGCTATGCTTGCACGTTTTACGGGTGGATTAAATAGAGATTCAGACCATTCTAGACTATAAGGATTATAATAATATCACTCGTTTATTCCATCTTGCTTGTAAAGCTGAGCGTGAAGTGCAGGATCGACGGGCATTGGCGCCGCACTAACTTTTCTGCAGGTCGACCTTCATCATGGACACCACGTGCATCATCTACTTCCACCGCACCATCACCTCCTTGGTGCCACCTCCAACCGTGATACAAGAAAGCAGGCACAACCACCACTATCTCGCCAAGAGCACACCTGCCGGGCCTGCAGAGCTCTTCTTCTTCCATGGTGTCAGCAGGCACACAAGTGATATTATTTGTCGTCGTTGTAAGGGGAGAGGACATTTTGCGAGAGAATGCAAATCTCAGCGTGTGATGATTGCTCTTGAGGATGGTGGGTATGAGTCCGCTAGTGACTATGATGAGGAGACTTTGGCTCTTATTACACATGAGGAACACGGTGGAGATGATTCGATCATGAGACACAATACATGGCTGCTTTGAAGATCTTGACAGGTATGAATGTTTAGTTGCTCAACGTGTTTTGAGTGTGCAGGTTACACAAGTGAGCAAAATCAGAGGCATAATTTGTTCCATACAAAGGGAGTTGTGAAGGAACGTTCTATTCGCGTCATCATAGATGGAGGGAGCTGCAACAACTTGGCTAGCATGGAGATGGTGGAGAAGCTATCTCTCACCACAAGACCACATCCACATCCTTACTACATCCAATGGTTCAACAACAGCGGCAAGGTGAAGGTAACACGTCTTGTTAGTGTGCATTTTAGTATCTCTACATATGCTGATTATGTTGATTGTGATGTGGTACCTATGCAAGCATGTTCCTTGTTACTTGGTAGACCATGGCAATTTGATAAAAATTCATACACCATGGTAGAAACAATCGATATACTCTTGTTCATAAGGATAAAATATTACTTTGCTTCCTATGACTCCTGAGTCCATTTTGAAAGATGATATTAATAGAGCTAATAAAGCAAAATAGGAGAAAAATAAGAGTGAAAATCAGATTGTGGCAAAAGAATTTGAGCAACACATGAAGCCTAATAATAAACCATCTACTGTTGCTTCTGAAATTAAATTGAAAAGTGCATGTTTACTTGCCACCAAATCTGATATTGATGAGCTAGATTTTAGCAAATCTATTTGCTATGCTTTTGTGTGCAAAGAGGCATTATTTTCATTCAGGGCGTGCCTTCCTCTTTGCCCCTGCTGTCACTAACATTTTGCGGGAGTTCGCGACGTCTTTCCACAAGGCGTGCCACCGGATTACCACCTATTCGAGGATTGAGCATCAAATTGACTTAATTCCGGTGCATCATTACCCAACCGTGCACCATACCGTACCAATCAAGAGGAGACGAAGGAGATTATCGTCAAGTCACAGGAGCTGCTCGACAAAGGTTATATCTGCGAATCCCTTAGTCCTTGTCTGTTCCTATTATTCTAGTGCCCAAAAGGATGGTACGTCACGTATGTGTGTTGATTGTAGAGGCATCAATAATATTACTATTAGTTATCGTCACCCTATTCCTAGGCTAGATGATATGCTTGATGAATTGAGTGGCTCTACAATATTCTCCAAAGTTGATTTGCGTAGTGGATACCATCAAATTCGTATGAAATTGGGAGATGAATGGAAAACAGCATTTAAAACTAAGTTTGGATTATATGAGTGGTTAGTCATGCCTTTTGGGTTAACTAATGCACCTAGTACTTTCATGAGATTAATGAGCGAAGTTTTACGTGTTTTCATTGGACGATTTGTGGTAGTCTATTTTGATGATATACTGATTTATAGCAAATCTTTGGAAGAACATTTGGAACATTTACGTGCTGTTTTAATGCTCTCGTGATGCACGTTTGTTTGGTAACCTTGGGAAGTGCACCTTTTGCACCGACCGAGTATCTTTTCTTGGCTATGTTGTTACTCCACAGGAATTGAAGTTGATAAAGCCAAGATTGAAGCTATTGAGAGTTGGCGCAGCCCAAAACGGTCACACAAGTGAGGAGTTTCCTTGGCCTCGCTGGTTTCTATAGGCGTTTTGTGAGAGATTTCAGCACCATTGCTGCACCTCTCAACGAGCTTACAAAGAAGGATGTGCCTTTTGTTTGGGGTACCGCACAGAAGAAGCCTTCACGGTATTGAAAGCTAAGTTGACACATGCTCCTTTACTCCAACTTCCTGATTTTAATAAGACTTTTGAGCTTGAATGTGATGCTAGTGGAATTGGATTAGGAGGTGTGTTATTACAAGATGGCAAACCTGTTGCATACTTTTACGAAAAATTGAGTGGGCCTAGTCTGAATTACTCTACTTATGATAAAGAATTATATGCTCTTGTTAGGACTTTAGAAACATGGCAACATTATTTATGGCCCAAAGAATTTGTTATACATTCGATCATGAATCTTTGAAACATATTAAAAGTCAAGCTAAACTGAATCGTAGACATGCTAAATGGGTTGAATTCATTGAGACTTTCCCTTATGTCATTAAACACAAGAAGGGTAAAGAAAATGTTATTGCTGATGCATTGTCTCGTCGCTATACTATGCTTTCACAACTTGACTTCAAAATATTTGGTTTAGAGACCATCAAAGATCAATATGTGCATGATGCTGATTTTAAAGATGTATTGCAGAATTGTAAAGAAGGAAGAACATGGAACAAGTTTGTCGTTAATGATGGATTTGTGTTCCATGCTAACAAACTATGCATTCCAGCTAGCTCCGTTCGTCTTTTGTTGTTGCAGGAGGCGCATGGAGGACTAATGGGACACTTTGGCGTGAAGAAGACGGAGGACGTACTTGCTACACATTTCTTTTGGCCAAAGATGAGACGGGATGTTGAGCGTTTTATTGCTCATTGCACTACATGTCAAAAAGCTAAGTCACGACTCAATCCTCATGGTTTATATATGCCTTTGCTGTACCTAGTGTTCCTTGGGAGGATATATCGATGGACTTTGTTTTAGGTTTACCTAGAACAAAGAAGGGAGGGATAGCATATTTGTTGTCGTGGATAGATTCTCGAAAATGGCACACTTTATACCATGTCATAAAAGCGATGATCTTGTCAATGTTGCTGATTTGTTCTTTCGTGAAATTATTAAGCTTGCATGGTGTGCCAAATACTATTGTTTCAGATCGTGATACTAAATTTCTTAGCCACTTTTGGAGATGTTTATGGGCTAAGTTGGGGACTAAACTGCTTTTAGTACTACTTGTCACCCCCAAACCGATGGACAAACTGAAGTAGTCAATAGAACATTGTCTACTATGCTTAGGGCTGTTCTAAAGAAAAATAAGAAAATGTGGGAGGAATGCTTGCCTCATATTGAATTTGCTTATAATCGTTCATTGCATTCTACTACTAAGATGTGCCCTTTTGAAGTTGTGTATGGTTTCCTACCTCGTGCACCTATTGATTTGTTGCCTCTTCCATCTTCGGAGAAGGTTAATTTTGATGCTAAAGAACGTGCTGAATTGATTTTAAAAATGCATGAGTTAACTAAGGAAAACATTGAGCGTATGAATGCTAAATATAAACTTCTTTGGAGATAAGGGTAGAAAACATGTTGTGTTTGCACCGGAGATCTTGTTTGGTTACATTTGCGTAAGGATAGATTTCTGATTTGCGCAAATCAAAGCTAATGCCACGTCTGCTGGTCCCTTTAAGGTGTTGGAGAAAGTAAATGATAATGCATATAAACTTGAGCTGCCTGCAGATTTTGGGGTTAGTCCCACTTTTAACATTGCAGATTTGAAGCCATATTTGGGTGAGGAAGATGAACTTCCATCGAGGACGACTTCATTTCAAGAAGGGGAGGATGATGAGGACATCAATACCATTGTTACACCCACAGCCCCTGCTGCTATACATACTGGACCAATTACTAGAGCTCACAAGACACCAACTAAATTACCAGGTACTTTCGTTTCTTGGTAATGATTCTAATGTTCATGAGAATATGATGCTGCCTAAATTGGATACATTTGTTTTGCTTACAAATGAAGGGCCTAGTTTGGAGAAGGATGAACATTGGAGCAAGAACAAGCATGGAGATGATGGCATGCGCAAGGGGGACAAGAATGGAGTTACAAGTGATGATTTCAGGACTTTGAAGCCACCATAATGAGTGGCATGAAGCCTTGGACGAAATATACAAGATGCCACTTCATAAATTTCGTCCAGAGCCTATTCTAGGTGCTGCGTCACCTTATTATTGGGCCAGGCCCATGTAATTTCGAAATACATTAGTATAGGCTATTTTTAGAGTCCGTATGTGTGGGGAAACAAGAGATAGGGTTAGTTTCGGACCCCTCCACCAAGGGCCACGAAATTCTCCCCCTCTTCCTCCATATATACAGCCCTTAGGGCACCGTTTAGACTTTGGGTTTTGTTTAGATCAAAAGTGATAGAGGCGGGGTGTCCCGGTCTTTCGATGAGATGATAACTATCGATTTGGTGGAGACGACTTTGACGATCCGACTACAAACGTGCACGACGTTGCGCCTTAGCAATCGCTAAACCAACTCCGAGAGGTTATTGACCACGCCGGAGCACAATCAACCTGACCACGAAGGTCTATTCCTGCAAGCAATCGAAGAACAAGCAAGAATATGATAAAAGCAATCTGAATATTGCGAGTATGTATGAAGTATTGATAAAGGTGGGGATCCGTAAGCGGTCTTGGTCTGGTCGTTGGACACAAACGAAGTACACGAAGTTGCAATGGCTAACTTTTAACTAAACAAATCCCAAGGAAAAAGCTACTAGATGGATCTACTTATATAGGAGCAAGGGGTGACGGCCAAGGAGGTGGGAGAACGTCCCAAGGCAGCCTAAAACTAACCCTAGGTCGTACAAGGCCAATGGGCCCAAGTGGAGGTGACGTAACACCTTTGGACTTGTAATTTGACTCGGATTCTGGTGTAGCGTCAGATTGTTTCGTCCACAACTCAACGCTCCGGACGGCTTTTAAGTTGATTCCAACTGTGCTGGAAAGAGCATGAAATCTACTTTTCAACAAAAAAAGAATCACCCAATTCGGAGTCCGTATGAAAAAGTTGTTGACGTTTTGAGTCAGGTATGTCTGTGCAGTCCGAATCTGAATCCAGAACGTGAGAGACTTGGACTCTATCTTCTCTTGGCCCAAAAGTGACGTGAGAAGACTTTTTGAACAGCACCTAAACTTCTCCTTTTCCCTTATCTTCATATGTGGATTGTACAAATGTCCCATACACCTGCAATTAGACAAAACACAAAAGTATGTGAAGTATTTTTGTTCTGGATAACATAAATATATTATTGAATAGTTTGCACTAGAAATCACCTGACAATTATGCATGTATGCAATATTTTTGGTCTTATCCAAGGTAGTCATGTCCTCATCATCCTCCCCTTCTTGAAAACAAAGCCGTCCTCGGCGTTGCTTAATCTGAAATGTGGCTAACAAAAGAGACAAGGTGTACATGTTGTATATGTATACGTCATCCATTTTTACTTCCCTTGATTTTTGCATATATGACACATGAATAGATGAGTAACTTGCATAGTTCATAAAATCTAAAGCCAACAAATTAGCACAAGAACTAGAAGGCATGAAAATATTGCAACTCAGTTTGCACATATAAGTGAAGCTCTTATTTATTTCAAAAGTTTGACAATGTTCATCATTAAACCATCCCAACATTGGTGAATAAACCTTATTTGAATCAAATTTACATGCTACAACATGCTTAGATAAGCAAACATGCAATGAGTCATTCGACACAGAATCATCACCAAGATTAGAGGTCATATCAAAATGATTAAACATTGATTCTTTTGCATCAACAGTTAATTCAATAGGTGCACTCAAAATTGTTGGTATTTCAGTTGTTTGATCACATGACGCATTCATGACAGTTTTAAGATTCTCTAAAATAGGTGATGTGCTCAAATCACCAGGTAACTCAACACATGATGCATTCAAGTTAACTAGGGATGCATCATTCTCATGTGAAGTTAAATCATCAATACCTTTACTGTTACCTTGTCGCAAAGACGTAGCTGATGTAGGTACAGACGTAGACAATGCACCATGCTCTTGAGATGATGCCGCGCTCACAATCCGAGGTGGGGCTGCTCTAGTAGGTACAACGGTGGATGAACCAACCGGCGGTGGTGAGCATGAACTGGAATAGTAGTTGTTGTAGTCACCCAATGCATCCTCCTCAGCTTTGTCTCTCAAAGGTACAAGCACGAACATACATACCGGTAATGCAACGAGGAATATCTGAAATCTTGCACGAATATCATGGTTCAAACCACCAAAAATCTATCCATTGTATCATCCTCAGATTCTTCTATGTCACAATGATGCATATAAGATTTGAACTCTTGGTAGTAAGTATGAACAGTGTTATTGCCTTGTTTAAATTGTTCAAATTTGTGAAGCAATTCACGACGATAATAAGGAGGGAAAAACTGTTTTCTCATTACATCTTTCAAATCTTTCCAAGTTGTGGGTTGGTTATCAATGTTTTTCTTACAATGCACACTCCACCAAACAGAAGCAAAACCAGTAAATGCTCTAGTGGCAGCTCGTACTCGCTCAAGTTCAGAAAAAACATGCTGACTAAAACTTGTTCTACTTCAAGCTCCCAAGCTAGATAAATAGCAGGATTAAATCTACCCTCAAATGACGGTAAAGAGCTAACTTGGCCATGTGCTTGTGTGTGTTGTCCCAACTCTCGTGATGGTGAAGATGTGTTAAATCGTCCAAGAACTTCTATCTCCGAAACCTGTCATGATTAGTAGAAACAAGAAACAAAATTCGAGAATAATGTTCCTATGAACTACTAGGATGTGGTTGTAAAGTGCTCACAGTAAAGCAAATATCAATATCTTACAAGTTCTTACCATGCGGCGGTGGTGACAGGCAACCAGCGGTGTCAAGTAACTCTGAAGATTGTGTAAAGCGATTGCCGGGGAGCGTATGTACACGGTGTAGAAATATGTGGAGCTGGGTTGGCTATATATGGTAGCAAAATTTTAGCAATAATCAATTCAAAGATGCAATGTTGAATAAGCGCTCAACGACGATCTTGTGCTGGTCCTAGGCTAGACCGGACTAGAGACGCGAGCCTAGAACACTAATGAGGTCACGGCGTAGCACAACTAGCATCAATGAAGGATACTAAGTAGCTCTTGACAGCAAGATATAAGTGAAGATCACAACGGCAGTGAAGATAATGATGAAAAACAACTGCCAAGCAGGATATACAACAACTCTCTCCAACTTTCCTCTTGAAAAATTTGAGCCAATTTTCTGATAAATTCTTTCAAAGAATGCTACTAACTCAAGCTTTCCAATGCAAAAAGAATCACTCAATTCCGAGTTGATATGAGGAGTCAAAGAATTCTAAAACTGGCCTGAAAAATTGGAACAAGCTGTGTTCACGAACTTCGGAGGGCAAAAAGACCTACTTAGAAGCCGATTTTGAGGTGTCAAATAATGAACTAGCTTCTGCAACTATTTAGATGCGGCTCGTTGCTAGCTTCAATTTGAGTACTCACGGAGCCAAAACGGACTTCGTATGAGGAAGATACACCCGTTTTACTGAACAATGCGCAAAACAGATTCCAATCCGAATTCAGGTACGAGATTGATTCTAGATAGATCCGTTTTTTTTTTCTTCTCTCTTTTTTTCCTCACGCTTTTTTTTCTTCTCTCTTTTTTTTTCTTTTTTCTTTTCTTTCCTTTTTTCTCTCTTTTTTTCTCTCTTTTTTCCCCTTTTTCAAGACAAACTAGATAAGATGCAGATTGGATCAGGCGAAGATGTGAATGACCACAACTATGATTATGACAATGAACAGCGCGTAGCACGTGGTGGAAATTAATAGATGGGATGGTGGACAGCGGAAGGGATAATGATGCAGCGGCGGCGTGACTAATGTGAACAGAACTCGAAACTCTAAAGGAACTAGACACTAAGACCAGCAACTCAACACGACGATGCAACCGATAATTCAATAATGCAACCAATGAAAAGAAAATTGCAAAGGCTCAGAGTGGCTTGGACAAAGGGTGAATAGATCTAACCATTTTTGTGGCTTTTCTTGGACAATAGGTAAGAAAATAAATCTAATCTAGGGAAAACTGGAAATTCTCACCGAGCAACCTGAAAACTGATACCACTTGATAGAGGCGGGTGTCCCGATCTTTCGATGAGATGATAACTATCGATTTGGTGGAGACGACTTTGACGATCCGACTACAAACGTGCACGACGTTGCGCCTTAGCAATCGCTAAACCAACTCCGAGAGGTTATTGACCACGCCGAGCACAATCAACGACCACGAAGGTCTATTCCTGCAAGCAATCGAAGAACAAGCAAGAATATGATAAAAGCAATCTGAATATTGCGAGTATGTATGAAGTATTGATAAAGGTGGGGATCCGTAAGCGGTCTTGGTCTGGTCGTTGGACACAAACGAAGTACACGAAGTTGCAATGGCTAACTTTTAACTAAACAAATCCCAAGGAAAAAGCTACTAGATGGATCTACTTATATAGGAGCAAGGGGTGACGGCCAAGGAGGTGGGAGAACGTCCCAAGGCAGCCTAAAACTAACCCTAGGTCGTACAAGGCCAATGGGCCCAAGTGGAGGTGACGTAACACCTTTGGACTTATAATTTGACTCGGATTCTGGTGTAGCGTCAGATTGTTTCGTCCACAACTCAACGCTCCGGACGGCTTTTAAGTTGATTCCAACTGTGCTGCAAAGGGCATGAAATCTACTTTTCAACAAAAAAAGAATCACCCAATTCGGAGTCCGTATGAAAAAGTTGTTGACGTTTTGAGTCAGGTATGTCTGTGCAGTCCGAATCTGAATCCAGAACGTGAGAGACTTGGACTCTATCTTCTCTTGGCCCAAGAGTGACGTGAGAAGACTTTTTGAACAGCACCTAAACTTCTCCTTTTCCCTTATCTTCATATGTGGATTGTACAAATGTCCCATACACCTGCAATTAGACAAAACACAAAAGTATGTGAAGTATTTTTGTTCTGGATAACATAAATATATTATTGAATAGTTTGCACTAGAAATCACCTGACAATTATGCATGTATGCAATATTTTTGGTCTTATCCAAGGTAGTCATGTCCTCATCAAAAAGTTCGCCATAGCTGCAACTTCGCGTACTTCGTTTGTGTTCAACGACCAGACAAAGGCGTCACAGAACCCCACCTTGATCAATAAAGCTTTCATCTTATATTCGCAATATCCAGATTGCAATCTCAGTTTCTTGCTTGTTCTTCGTTTGCTCGCAGGAAATAGACCCTCGTGGTCAAGGTTGATCGTGCTCCGGCGTGGTCAATAACCTCTCGGAGTTGGTTTAGCGATTGCTAAGGCGCGACGTCCTCGCACGCTCGTAGTCGGATCGTCAAAGTCGACTTCCACCAAAGCGAAATCCACCATCTCATCGAAAGACGGGACACCTCTGCCTCTATCAAAGTCCATGCTAATGTCTTCCCAAGGTTGATATGGAATTGGAAGAGGCATGTAAAGACCATGAGATTAAGCTTTTGACTTAGCTTTGCGGCATGTAGAGCATCGGGTGGTGAAGCGTGAAACGTCTCGAAACATCTTGGGCCAAAAGTAGTTCTTGGAGAGCGTGGCGAAGGTCTTGTCGCGTCCAAAATGTCCCATGAGTCCACCTCCATGAGCCTCTTGCAAAAGTAGCAAACGAAGAGAAGACTCGGGTATGCAAAGTTTGTTAGCTCTCATAAGATAACCATCCTTGAGGTAATATTGTTCCCAAGATGTATGCGTCAAAAATTTAGCATAATGAGGTGCAAAAGATGGATCACTAGCATATAAATCTTTGATGTTCTCAAAGCCAATAACATTCAACTCAAGTTGGGTGACAAGCGTGCATATGCGTGAAAGTGCATCGGCAACTACATTTTCCTTGCCCTTAATGTACTTTATCACATATGGAAAAGATTCAATAAACTCACTCCATTTGGCATGACGCTTGTTCAATTTAGTTTGACCTTTTAAGTACTTAAGTGTTTCATGATCGGTATGGATGACAAACTCATGAGGTCTAAGATAATGTTCCCAAACATTTAGCACACGCACTAAAGCATACAATTCTTTGTCATACACGGGATAGTTAAGTTGAGCACCGGAGAGTTTTTCACTAAAATAAGCAATGACTCGTTTTTCTTGCATTAAAACTCCGCCAATTCCGGTACCACTTGCATCACAATGGACCTCAAAAGTTTTGTCAAAATTGGGCAAAGCAAGAATTGGAGCATGAGTGAGCAAAGACTTGAGCTCATCAAAAGCGTTTGATTGCAAAGGTCCCCAAACAAAAGGAGTATTCTTCTTACTCAAAGCATGCAAAGGAGCTGCAATAGTGCTAAAGTTTTTCACAAAGCGGCGATAAAAACCTGCAAGACCAAGGAAACTTCGCACTTGTTGCAAATTGGTGGGTTCGGGCCAAGTTTTAATTGCTTTAATCTTAGTTTCATCAACATGGACACCCTTGGAAGAGACAACGAAACCCAAGAAAACCACTTTGTCAACTCCAAAAGTGCATTTCTTCAAGTTGGCATAAAGACTTTCTTTTCGAAGTGTTTGCAAAACAAGCTTAACATGATCAAGATGCTCTTTCATGGTTTTGCAAAACACAAGAATATCATCGAAGTAAACCACAACAAAGATTCCAATGTATGGACGAAGTACATGATGCATGAGACGCACAAAAGTTCCGGGAGCTTCCGACAAACCCATAGGCATAACCAACCATTCATATAAGCCAAATTTTGTTTTGAAAGCAGTTTTCCATTCATCACCCTCATGAATGCGGATTTGATAATAGCCACTTTTAAGATCAATTTTGAGAAAAGTTGGCTCCACTAAGTTCATCAAGCATATCATCTAAGCGAGGAATGGGATGCCTATAGCGCACGGTGATAGCATTTATGGGTCTACAATCGGAGCACAAGCGGAAACTTCCATCGGGTTTAGGCACAAGTATAACGGGCACGGCACAAGGGCTTAAGCTTTCACGTACATGAACGTTGTCGAGTAGTTGTTGTACTTGCCGTTGAATCTCCTTGGTTTCTTCGGGATTTACACGGTAGGGAGCTTTGTTTGGAAGTGGCGCTCCGGGGATGAGGTCGATTCGATGCTCAATGCCTCGAAGAGGAGGTAGACCCGGAGGTAGCTCATCGGGGAAAACATCTTGAAATTCCTGCAAAAGAGATTGAAATACCAAAGGTAGCTCATGAGTGGTGTTAGTTTTTGGTTCTCCATCCTAGCACACAAGGACAATGTGCATCACACTCGATGGGTTCTCACACACTTCTCTCATCTCATGTTTGGTGGCGAATAGTATGAGGTTTTTCTCTCTAGGCGAAGAGGCGCTCAAATTTGGCTTGTGGCTCTCACTTACTTTTTGGTGGCTCACTTTCTCACTCTTCTCTCTTTGGTTGGTGGCTTGTTTGTCGGCAATCACTTGACTAGGAGACATGGGTCGTAAAACATATTCTTTGCCTTTCATCTTGAAGCTATAGTGGTTTGTACGCCCATTGTGGTAGACACCACGGTCGAATTGCCATGGCCGACCAAGGAGGAGGTGGCAAACGGTCATTGGGACCACATCACACTCCAAAGTGTCCTCATATGCACCTATTTTGAAGGATACTTGGACCGTATGCTCAACTCGTATAGTGCCGGAGTCACTTAGCCATTGAACCTTGTATGGTTGCGGATGCTTCTTCTTGACCAATTGGAGCTTGGAGCATAGTTCTTCACTTGCCAAGTTGTGGCAACTACCTCCATCGATGATGACCTTGATGGATCTCCCATTGATGCCGGCCTTTTTGTGGAAGATGTGGCATCGTTGGTCTTCTTCTTGGCGATGTTGAAGTGTCAAGACTTTGGAAACAACAAGAGCGGGGCTTGTATCTTCATCACAAAAGACTTGATCTTCATCCTCGTTGATGCGCCGGTGCATGGCCACTTGCTCAATAGCGTCCATTTCATCTTCACTCATTGAGTCGTAGGTGCCATCGTCGTTTAGTATCATGGTCCGCTTGTTGGTGCATTCATATGACTTGTGGCCTCGGCCGCCGCAAGTAAAACACTTGAAGGAGCTTGTCTTGACGGTCTCATCGGTTGGAGTAGTTGATGAAGCACGCGGCTTGTAGTTGCTTGTAGTAGGAGGAGGACGACTTGAACTTGTAGAAGTTTTCTTGTAACTTGACTTGTCGTCGTTGCTTGGAAAAGGCTTGGTTGATGTCGAAGTTGGAGTAGTTGTTGAAGCTTGGTTGTTGGAGAGGCCGTATGTCTTGGATGAGTACTTGGCGTGCCAAAGTCATCTTGCACTTGTCGTTCCGCCTTTGTAGCTTGGTGCACGAGCTCAATGAGGTTGGAGTAGGGTTGGAAGTCGGCGATCTTCTTGATGGGATGGTTGAGTCCATTCAAGAATCGTGCCATTGTTTGCTCATCATCTTCCTTGACATTGGCTCGAATCATGGCAATCTCCATTTCTTTGTAGTATTCTTCAACACTCTTTGTTCCTTGCTTGAGGAGTTGTAGCTTCTTGAAGAGATCACGGTTGTAGTAGGTGGGCACAAAGCGTGCTCGCATGACATCCTTCATTTGAGCCCAAGTGGTGATTGGAGGTTCACCTCTTGCTTGACGGCGCTCAAGGACTTGTTCCCACCATATGAGCACATAGTCTTGGAACTCAAGTGATGCCATAGCGATCTTCTTCTCTTCATCATAGTTGTGCAAATGAAAGATTTTGTCGACCTTCAATGCCCATGAGAGGTACTCTTCGGGATCATTGGTTCCATTGAACTTGGGCATTGTGAACTTGAGCTTGCCATAGCGTTGCTCTTCATTGTGCTGAGGTCGATGTTGATGATGACGTTCTTGATGTGGAGGGTAATCATCCTCATGTTGCTCTTGGCGAGGAGGATGATGAGGACATCAATACCATTGTTACACCCACAGCCCCTGCTGCTATACATACTGGACCAATTACTAGAGCTCGCGCACGCCAACTAAATTACCAGGTACTTTTGTTTCTTGGTAATGATTCTAATGTTCATGAGAATATGACGCTGCCTAAATTGGATACATTTGTTTTGCTTACAAATGTAGGGCCTAGCTTGGAGAAGGATGAACATTGGAGCAAGAACCAGCATGGAGATGATGGCATGCGCAAGGGGGACAAGAATGGAGTTACAAGTGATGATTTCAGGACTTTGAAGCCACCATAATGAGTGCATGAAGCCTTGGACGAAATATACAAGATGCCACTCCATAAATTTCGTCCGAGGCTATTCTAGGTGCTGCGTCACCTTATTATTGGGCCAGGCCATGTAATTTCGAAATACATTAGTATAGGCTATTTTAGAGTCCGTATGTGTGGGGAAACAAGAGATAGGGTTAGTTTGGACCCCTCCACCAAGGGCCACGAAATTCACCCCTCTTCCTCCATATATACAGCCCTTAGGGCACCGTTTAGACTTGGGTTTTGTTTAGATCAAAAGTTCGCCATAGCTGCAACTTCGCGCGTTTCGTTTGTGTTCAACGACTGCACAAAGGCGTCCACAGAACCCCACCTTGATCAATAAAGCTTTCATCTTATATTCGCAATATCCAGATTGCAATCTCAGTTTCTTGCTTGTTCTTCGTTTGCTCGCGGAAATAGACCCTCGTGGTCGAGTTGATCGTGCTCGGCGTGGTCAATAACCTCTCGGAGTTGGTTTAGCGATTGCTAAGCGCGACGTCCTCGCCGTTCGTAGTCGGATCGTCAAAGTCGACTTCCACCAAAGCGAAATCCACCATCTCATCGAAAGACGGGACACCTCTGCCTCTATCAAGTGGTATCAGATTTCCGGGTTGCTCGGTGAGATTTTACGATTTTAAGTAGTTTAGATCGAGTATGTTCTTCATACCTACAGTCCACGAAAAAGCCAAAAAAAATTAGGGTTAGGTCATCATATCCGAACCAATCGAGCCTTTGCATAATCTTTTACGTATTTGCGTTGTTGAATTTGCGGTTGCATCGTCGTGTCTAGTTCTGGTCTTAGAGTCTAGTCTTTTAGAGTTTGAGTTACGGTCATAAGTTGTCACGCCGCCGCACCATCATCATCGCCCTGCCATCTACCACCACCGCTTATCCGCCACCGCTTGAATCCGTATCCATATACCACCACCGTTGCCATATACCACCAACATATATCCACCACCAATCCGAGTTCCTTGCATATTAGATTTGTTTTGGGATCCATCTAATTTCGATTCGTGTTTCCTTGTCTGCGAGTAGGTTTGGATTCGGCAATCTTTTGCCGTCCGTAGAAGAGGTTGGTTTCCAAAAAAAGAGTCCGAAACCACCCTCCGTTTAGGCCCAAAATTTTCCAAAACGCACGGGACAAAAAATTTTCGGCTATCCTATTTTAGGTGTTTCTAAGCGTATTGAGGCGATCGCCGTTATAGAAAGTTTTTTGACCCGTTTCAGTTTTGGGTCGAGCGATCGAAAAAAAAAAATTTGGTCGAAAAAATTTCGTGCCCATCCTATCGGTTTGACACAGGAAGAGTTTTGAGACACTCGCCATTATAGTGATTTTTCGCAAAAAAAAAAATAAAGCAGCAAAAAAAAGCGAAAAAAAAATCAGAGTGTGCTCCTTCCTTGTTTACGTGCAGCGCCGTGATTTTGTTAGTGTTCTAGGCTCGCGTCTCTAGCACGGTCTAGCCTAGGACCAGCCAAGATCTACCGTCGTTGAGCGTTTATTCAACTTTGCATCTCTGAATTGATTATTCTTGACCTTTTTTTGCTACCATATTATAAGCCTTCCCAGCTCCACATACATCTCGTCGTGCGTTTGATTCTCCACGTAATCGCTATAGCCAAGCTTTGAGAGTTTTGACTACAACGGTTGCCGATCACCGCTTTCTTCTTTGGGTAAGAACTGGTAAGAATTTGAGATTTGCTTGACGGGTTTGTGATACACCACCACCACTTCTTAGTAGTTTGTAGGATCATATTCTTGTGTGTTTCTATTTGCTGCTAACCATGGTAGGATCACAAGCCGATGAGACTGATTGGGAGAACTGACGAACAAACAGCTACATGATAAGTTTCAGCAAATGATGATTGGACGAGGTGCAAGATGTGGTAAACAGATTTGACGAGGCCATGGAGAAGATAGATGGCATTGAGAAGGCGTTTGAAACAAAGCTTGATAGCAAGTTTGATGAATTGCTCGCGCGTTTTCCACAACCACCGCCGGCTGCACCTATCGCACCTCTCAGCGACAACAACTCGCCCCTTCCGAATCGGTATGGGCGAGCTCGGCGTGTTCCTATTGAGCCAGGACAAAATTCTGGTGCCGCTGCTACTCGCTGTTGGTGCTTCTTTGGCTCCTGCTCTTTGCTGCTGGTGGTACCGAGGAGGATGATGAGTATGTGGGCGATTATGAGGATGAGGTTGATCAACATCGAACTACGTGCAACCACCAGCACCACAACCACCGTGTCGTCCACATGCAAATAATGGCAATATTAGGGCTCCCCCTCAGTGCGAGATCATGACCATCTCCTAAACTGAAATTGAATATTCCACCATTTGAGGGTAGATATGTTCCCGATATATATCTTACTTGGGAGTTAGAAACTGAACAACGATTTACATGTTTACAATATCACGAGGAGAGACGTGTTCTGCTGCTTTGTTTGTGCTTTCACTAGCTTTGCATGTGTTTGGTGGTCTGAACATTGTAGATTATATCCTGTTCCACTACTTGGGCTGCTTTGAAAACTGCTATGCGTACTCGTTGGGTTCCACCATATTATCAACGTGAATTACTTCAAAAATTGCAGCGCTTAAGACAAGGAAAAAACACAGTAGAAGAATATTATCGGGAATTACAAACTGGCTTGATTAGATGTGGTATTGTTGAGGAGAATGAAGCTATGCTTGCACGTTTTTTGGGTGGATTAAATAGAGATTCAGACCATTCTAGACTATAAGGATTATAATAATATCACTCGTTTATTCCATCTTGCTTGTAAAGCTGAGCGTGAAGTCTTGAGGATCGGCAGCATTGGCGCGCACTAACTTTTCTGCAGGTCGACCTTCATCATGGACACCACGTGCATCATCTACTTCCACCGCACCATCACCTCCTTCAAAGCCACCTCCAACCGTGATACAAGAAAGCGGGCACAACCACCACTATCGCCAAGAGCACACCGCCGGGCCTGCCTGAGCTCTTCTTCTTCTATGGCGTCAGCAGGCACACAAGTGATATTATTTGTCGTCGTTGTAAGGGAAGAGGACATTTTCTTGAGAGAATGCAAATCTCAGCGTGTGATGATTGCTCTTGAGGATGGTGGGTATGAGTCCGCTAGTGACTATGATGAGGAGACTTTGGCTCTTATTACACATGAGGAACACGGTGGAGATGATTACGATCATGAGACACAATACATGGCTCTTGAAGATCTTGACAGGTATGAATGTTTAGTTGCTCAACGTGTTTTGAGTGTGCAGGTTACACAAGTGAGCAAAATCGGAGGCATAATTTGTTTCATACAAAGGGAGTTGTGAAGGAGCGTTCTATTAGCGTCATCATAGATGGAGGAGCTGCAACAACTTGGCTAGCATGGAGATGGTGGAGAAGCTATCTCTCACCACAAGACCACATCCACATCCTTACTACATCCAATGGTTCAACAACAGCGGCAAGGTTAAGGTAACACGTCTTTGTTAGTGTGCATTTTAGTATCTCTACATATGCTGATTATGTTGATTGTGATGTGGTACCTATGCAAGCATGTTCCTTGTTACTTGGTAGACCATGGCAATTTGATAAAATTCTGTACACCATGGTAGAAACAATCAGTATACTCTTGTTCATAAGGATAAAAATATTACTTTGCTTCCTATGACTCCGAGTCCATTTTGAAAGATGATATTAATAGAGCTAATAAAGCAAAACAGGAGAAAATAAGAGTGAAAATCAGATTGTGGCAAAAGAATTTGAGCAACACATGAAGCCTAATAATAAACCATCTATGTTGCTTCGAAATTAAATTGAAAAGTGCATGTTTACTTGCCACTAAATCTGATATTGATGAGCTAGATTTTAGCAAATCTGTTTGCTATGCTTTTGTGTGCAAAGAGGCATTATTTTCATTCGAGGGCGTGCCTTCCTCTTTGCCTCCTCTTGTCACTAACATTTTGCGGGAGTTCACGGCGTCTTTCCACAAGGCGTGCCACCGGATTACCACCTATTCGAGGATTGAGCATCAAATTGACTTAATTCGGTGCATCATTACCCAACCGTGCACCATACCGTACCAATCCGGAGGAGGCGAAGGAGATTATCGTCAAGTCAGGAGCTGCTCGACAAAGGTTATATCTGCGAATCCCTTAGTCCTTGTGCTGTTCCTATTATTCTAGTGCGAAAAAGGATGGTACATCACGTATGTGTGTTGATTGTAGAGGCATTAATAATATTACTATTAGTTATCGTCACCCTATTCCTAGGCTAGATGATATGCTTGATGAATTGAGTGGCTCTACAATATTCTCCAAAGTTGATTTGCGTAGTGGATACCATCAAATTCGTATGAAATTGGGAGATGAATGGAAAACAGCATTTAAAACTAAGTTTGGATTATATGAGTGGTTAGTCATGCCTTTTGGGTTAACTAATGCACCTAGTACTTTCATGAGATTAATGAGCGAAGTTTTACGTGCTTTCATTGGACGATTTGTGGTAGTCTATTTTGATGATATACTGATTTATAGCAAATCTTTGGAAGAACATTTGGAACATTTACGTGCTGTTTTTAATGCTCTCGTGATGCACGTTTGTTTGGTAACCTTGGGAAGTGCACCTTTTGCACCGACCGAGTATCTTTTCTTGGCTATGTTGTTACTCCACGAGGAATTGAAGTTGATAAAGCCAAGATTGAAGCTATTGAGAGTTGGCATGCAGCCAAAACGGTCACACAAGTGAGGAGTTTCCTTGGCCTCGCTGGTTTCTATAGGCGTTTTGTGAGAGATTTCAGCACCATTGCTGCACCTCTCAATGAGCTTACAAAGAAGGATGTGCCTTTTGTTTGGGGTACCGCACAGGAAGAAGCCTTCACGGTATTGAAAGATAAGTTGACACATGCTCCTTTACTCCAACTTCACGATTTTAATAAGACTTTTGAGCTTGAATGTGATGCTAGTGGAATTGGATTAGGAGGTGTGTTATTACAAGATGGCAAACCTGTTGCATACTTTTACGAAAAATTGAGTGGGCCTAGTCTGAATTACTCTACTTATGATAAAGAATTATATGCTCTTGTTGGGACTTTAGAAACATGGCAACATTATTTATGGCCCAAAGAATTTGTTATACATTACGATCATGAATCTTTGAAACATATTAAAAGTCAAGCTAAACTGAATCGTAGACATGCTAAATGGGTTGAATTCATTGAGACTTTCCTTATGTCATTAAACACAAGAAGGGTAAAGAAAATGTTATTCTTGATGCATTGTCTCGTCGCTATACTATGCTTTCACAACTTGACTTCAAAATATTTGGTTTGGAGACCATCAAAGATCAATATGTGCATGATGCTGATTTTAAAGATGTATTGCAGAATTGTAAAGAAGGAAGAACATGGAACAAGTTTGTCGTTAATGATGGATTTGTGTTCGTGCTAACAAGCTATGCATTCCAGCTAGCTCCGTTAGTCTTTTGTTGTTGCAGGAGGCGCATGGAGGAGGACTAATGGGACACTTTGGCGTGAAGAAGGCGGAGGGCGTACTTGCTACACATTTCTTTTGGCCAAAGATGAGGCGGGATGTTGAGCGTTTTATTGCTCATTGCACTACATGTCAAAAAGCTAAGTCACGACTCAATCCTCATGGTTTATATATGCCTTTGCACTGTACCTAGTGTTCCTTGGGAGGATATATCTATGGACTTTGTTTTAGGTTTACCTAGAACAAAGAAGGGAGGATAGCATATTTGTTGTCGTGGATAGATTCTCGAAAATGGCACACTTTATACCATGTCATAAAAGCGATGATCTTTGTCAATGTTGCTGATTTGTTCTTTCGTGAAATTATTAAACTTGCATGGTGTGCCAAATACTATTGTTTCAGATCGTGATACTAAATTTCTTAGCCACTTTTGGAGATGTTTATGGGCTAAGTTGGGGACTAAACTGCTTTTTAGTACTACTTGTCACCCCAAACCGATGGACAAACTGAAGTAGTCAATAGAACATTGTCTACTATGCTTAGGGCTGTTCTAAAGAAAAATAAGAAAATGTGGGAGGAATGCTTGCCTCATATTGAATTTGCTTATAATCGTTCATTGCATTCTACTACTAAGATGTGCCCTTTTGAAGTTGTGTATGGTTTCCTACCTCGTGCACCTATTGATTTGTTGCCTCTTCCATCTTGGAGAAGGTTAATTTTGATGCTAAAGAACGTGCTGAATTGATTTTAAAAATGCATGAGTTAACTAAGGAAAACATTGGCGTATGAATGCTAAATATAAACTTCTTGGAGATAAGGGTAGAAAACATGTTGTGTTTGCACCTAGAGATCTTGTTTGGTTACATTTGCGTGAGGATAGATTTCTGATTTGCATAAATCAAAGCTAATGCCACGTCTTTGCTGGTCCCTTTAAGGTGTTGGAGAAAGTAAATGATAATGCATATAAACTTGAGCTGCTGCAGATTTTGGGGTTAGTCCACTTTTAACATTGCAGATTTGAAGCCATATTTGGGTGAGGAAGATGAACTTCCGTCGAGGGCGACTTCATTTCAAGAAGGGAGGATGATGAGGACATCAATACCATTGTTACACCCACAGCCCTGCTGCTATACATCTTGGACCAATTACTAGAGCTCGCGACGCCAACTAAATTACCGGTACTTTCGTTTCTTGGTAATGATTCTAATGTTCATGAGAATATGATGCTGCCTAAATTGGATACATTTGTTTTGCTTACAAATGAAGGGCCTAGCTTGGAGAAGGATGAACATTGGAGCAAGAACCAAGCATGGAGATGATGGCATGCAAGGGGACAAGAATGGAGTTACAAGTGATGATTTCAGGACTTTGAAGCCACCATAATGAGTGCATGAAGCCTTGGACGAAATATACAAGATGCCACTCCATAAATTTCGTCCAGAGGCTATTCTAGGTGCTTCGTCACCTTATTATTGGGCCAGGCCATGTAATTTCGAAATACATTAGTATAGGCTATTTTTAGAGTCCGTATGTGTGGGGAAACAAGAGATAGGGTTAGTTTGGACCCCTCCACCAAGGGCCACGAAATTCACCCCTCTTCCTCCATATATACAGCCCTTAGGGCACCGTTTAGACTTGGGTTTTGTTTAGATCAAAAGTTAGCCATAGCTGCAACCGCGTGCCGTTTGTGTTCAACGACCGGACAAAGCGTCACGTAACCCCACCTTGATCAATAAAGCTTTCATCTTATATTCGCAATATCCAGTTGCAATCTCGGTTTCTTGCTTGTTCTTCGTTTGCTCGCGAAATAGACCCTCGTGGTCAGGTTGATCGTGCTCGGCGTGGTCAATAACCTCTCGGAGTTGGTTTAGCGATTGCTAAGGCGCGACGTCCTCGCACGTTCGTAGTCGGATCGTCAAAGTCGACTTCCACCAAAGCGAAATCCACCATATCATCGAAAGACGGGACACCTCTGCCTCTATCAGAGGAAGTCCATGATCAACTTGCTCTTGTTGACCTTGAGGGTGAGGTTGAGCTTGAGGAGCATGTGGAGGAGCTTGTTGGGCTTGAGCGTTGCGCCGCGTTGATGGTAGTTCCTCTCTTGTATTTCTTCTCGAAGTGCTTCCTCTTGATTGCGTCTTTCGCGATTGCGGTTGGCGAGCTCGACTTGATGCTTGAAGGCGCGTTCGCCTCAAGAGCTTGTGCTTCGCGTTGTTGTTGTTGAAGGCGTTGAGCTTCAGCGTCTTGTTGCTCTTAGTGTAGGCGCGCTTCGTTCTTGTTCTTGTTGGTGGCGAAGACGTTGTCGTTCTTGTGCTTGAGCAAACGCCATTTGGCTCGATTGAGGACGGGAACTTCTTTATCAACTTGCTCTTGGAAATTCTTGTCGTGTAGCGGGTTGCGAGATGCATAGCGATCTTGACGCGTGGCTCGGCGAAGAATGTTCGATGACGGTGTACTTGTGTCGGAGAAGGAGTCGTCGGATGGCGACTTGAGTGGCTCCGTCTTGAGTGTGAAGAGGTAGAAATCGCGGAATACCAACAAGGCGCGGATCTCGTCCATTCTTGCATCGTTCTCTTTCTTGTCTTGCGTCGAGTTTGTTGTCGAAATGTCATCGTGTACGTTTCTCGGAGAGTCGCAAGTCGGTGGAGAGATTGTCGATCGTTAAGCTCATTGCTTGTTGCTCTTGATGGAGAGCTCGTTCTTGGCCAAAGAGGTGGCTCTTGGTGACGTATGATGACATGTCGTCGTCTTGCTCGATGAAGAGTGGATTTGTAGAAGAACTTGGCCTATCCATCATTTCAAGCAAATTGTGAGTGATAGAAGGAGAAGAATGAATATCAATGTACCTTTGACCGAAGTTGAAGATGAATCAAGTTCACTCAAATGCGGACAATGAAATAGCACTATTGGTACCGATCCTTGTCGATTCTCACACCTACACAAGTAAAAGCCTTTGGTGGAGCTTGGTTAGGATGGTGGCACAAAATTGATCGCAATTGTTAGCTTGACTCAAAATGTTGAAGAAGATTAGCAAATTCGCATATGCAACAAGTAGACCAAGCAAGTAGTGGTACACGAAACACACACGCAAATAGATAAATGGGATTGTGCAAACCAAAAGTGAGCCAAAATGTGGAATCCACGAAAATGCTCTTTTGCACAATACTAGAGAGCGCTAGCACGATTGCACAATAGGCGGATCACGGAGCTTGTGCACAACCTACTAGGCAAAAATGCAACGATCTCTATCCCACGTATGCTATATGTATGGTGTATCGGTGCAATGATCCAAGATGATCTTATATGACAATCTTAATGTTGTATGATGCTATGCTTGTTGCTTATAAGCTCTTTGCTTATCTTTCCTCTTTGCTTAAAAGCTTGAGTGGCTCTTTCTCTTTTGAGCTCTTTTCTTATGCAAACTTGACGAACGAAGATAGCAATTGTGTATGCGATGACAACTTTGTGACACACAAGTTGATTTTGAGATATGCACCTCGATTGTATGTATGATATGGTGTATGCAACTAATGTGCACAAGTCACGTGGCCAGCAATACTCAACGGCTAGTCTCAATGGGTAAGCAACGCAAAAGATGGTATATGATGGTTATCAATGCAATTGCAAGGTATGACAAAGATGTCGTCGATGTTACCGTCCGTAGCGAAGATGAGTAGCCGACCAAAATGAGCGTTTGTTGTTGATGTCACACCGCGCCTAGATAGCCGAAACACAAAAGGACACGGAAATCTCACTCAAATTGTCGAACTCAAAATCGGATGGTAGTACGGAGGTTGAGCCTTTGGGTTTGGCAAGTGGAAATGGTGGTGGATAGGGTGGGGAGGGTGTATATGTGTGTGGAAGGTGGTGGTGGTGGTGGATGTGGGCTGCAGAATCTGCAGTTTCGGCAGAGGAAGCCGGATGATCCAGGCCAGGAGACGGATGATCTGGGCGAGTCCGGATGATCCGGGCAGGTCAACCACGCACGGGAATGGCTCGGGAAGGACACGAAAACGGGGAGGAATTTGACGATTTCGGGGATTTTGGGTGGATTTCGAGGGGAAGAAGGTGGGGAAACACAAGATCCACGAGTTACACACCTAATCCACGGATCAAAAACAACAAAACATCATCAAAACCAACAAATCAGAAAAAAATTTGGGGGTATTTTTGTGGGGATTTTCGGGTTTTTAGGACGAAAACAACAAAATCAAGCTAGAAATCACGAGGTAGGGGCTCCAAAAACGTGATCAACCTGGCTCATGATACCATAATGATGTAGGGTGGAACCCTAATTCGTCGATCTTTCACGTTTGGAGGGGATCCTACGGAGGGGAACACGAAGAACGCGCGGAAGAACGAGAGAAAATCACGGGGAAGAACGAGAGAGACACTCAACCGACAAGAGATCAATCACACAAGGTCTAGATTATCGAAGCACGAGTGATACATGGTCCAAAATCAACAAAGGAAAGATACAAAGGTAGCCGTTCTTCTCCGGAGGAGGTCTTGAATCCACGAGGATCTTCCGTATAGGGTCTTGAATCCGATGGATCTTCTCCTTGACGGAGGTCCCGATCTCCGTGGAGAAGTACCGTGGATGAGCAAAGGCTCTCACACACAAATATGAGCTAATCCAATGCTAAGTCTCAAAGTGAGGAGAGGGGTCCTATAAATAGAGTGCAGGGCGAAGGGTACATGGGCTCAGCCTAACACGCTTGCGCCACCAGTTGGCGGATGATCCGGACGAGGTCCGGATGATCTGGACGGTCCGGATGATCCGGGTGGAGTCCGGATGAGCCGGAGGGTCGGCTGAGTGGCGGCGACGGGCGAATGTCCGGTGGGGTCCGGACGTCCGGTGCGAGTCCGGATGATCCGGCCGGTCCGGATGATCCGGCCAGCCTGAAGGTTCTGTTGCCTTCGGTGGAGTTAGCCGGATTGTCCGGACCGGGGTCCGGATCATCCGGGCTCTGTCCGGATCGTCCGGGTCTCTGTCCGGATCGTCCGGCCTCCCTGGTACTTGTGGCTTTCTCCTCTCCGTCTTCACGCATGTCTTCCGCTTCCGATTCTCCTTGCTTCCCAGCTTCTTCATGGTCGACTCCTTGGTGCCTGAGTACGCATAGAGTTTCCGTTTGAGGTAGTAACCAAGTCTCATGTGAATCGAAGGATAGTTGTGAGAGGAGTGATGTCACCTCGGTCTCAAGAGCTCTTGCACGTGCTCGAGTCATCGGTCCTTGTGGTGTTGTAGGTGTTGATGTAGAGTCCATGGGGATGATGGAAGGATGCTCCGCATCAGAGACACAAGCCACAACTCAAACAAAATTGGGTTAAGTTGGGGTGGAATTGTATGGTGGGCACGGTTATGCGGAAATGGTGGTGGTGGTTGATGAAGAAGCAATTGTCCCTAAGTAGCCTAAACACCTTAGGACACTCAAATCACAACTCAAACAACCACATATGCAATGGGGAACAAAATGGGTTAGGTTGCGGAAGTCGGTGGTGGTAATGCGGATGATATGGTGGAATGCCTAGGCAAACTTGCCAAATTTCAGAAAATATGATGGAGTCAAATGATGTTGGTGGTATTTTTGTGGGATGGGGGATGTCAATAGCTTCAAAACGAGGTAAAGAACGTCAAAAGCGGACTCCGGATGAATTAGTTATGACCAAAACAAAATTTCAGCCGTGTCAGTTTCAGGGTTAACCGGACATCCGGGAGGAGGGCCGGATGATCCGGGCTAGGTCCGGATGATCCGGGTGTACATCCGGACGATCCAGGTTCGTCAGCTCCGGTTCTGTTTTCTGGGTGCGTGGGGTATCCGGACGTCCGGGAGATGGTCCAGCTGATCCGGGAGGTGTCCGGATGATCCGGGAGGAGGTCCGGATGATCCGGGCAGGTCAAACTGCTCGGGATTTCCTCTCGGGGACGAATTTTTGGGTGGCATTTGAGGATTTTGGGGTCAAAATTAACGAGATTTCGTGGATGGAACGTGGGGAAACTTGGGGAAATGCTAGATCCACTTGAAACCAAGCGAATCCACGGATCAAAATCAACAAAACATCATCAAACCAACAAATCACAAAAAAAATTTGGGGCTATTTTTGGTGGGGATTTTCAGATTTAGGACGAAATCAACAAAATCAAGCTAGAAAAAGAGGGGTAGGGGCTCCAAAAACGTGGTCAACGTGGCTCATGATACCATATGATGTAGGGTGGAACCCTATAGCGTCGATCTTTCACGTTTGGAGTGGGATCCCTCGAAGAACTCGATGAACATGGGGAAGAACGGGGAGAAATCACAAGGGGAAACACTCAAGAACAAGTCCAAATCACACATCCACTAGACAATCAAACACACAAGATCACAAGGTACATGAACAACAAAGGGAAAGATACAAGGTAAGGTTCATCTCCAAGAGGAGGTCTTGATGATATCCTAGATGGATCTTCCCACAAGGGGTCTTGATGATATCCCGGGATCTTCTCCTAGATGGAGGTCTTGGCCTCCAATGGAGTAGTGGTCTCTCTCTCTCAAGAGTAGAGATAGGTAGGAGCAAAGCTCACCTAAGAATGAGCTATCACTTTGCTAACCCTAGAAAGGAGGTGGAGGAGGTCTATTTATAGCCCAAGGGGCGAAGGGTAAGTGAGGCGAAGGGGTACATGGGCTTGGCCCAAGTCACGACTGTGATGGGTCCGGATAATCCGGATGGTGGCCCGGATGATCCGGGTGTCAGGGGTCCGGATGATCCGGGTGATGAGGACATCAATATCATTGTTACGCCCACAGCCCCTGCTGCTATACATACTGGACCAATTACTAGAGCTCGCGCACGCCAACTAAATTACCAGGTACTTTCGTTTCTTGGTAATGATTCTAATGTTCATGAGAATATGATCTTGCCTAAATTGGATACATTTGTTTTGCTTACAAATGAAGGGCCTAGCTTGGAGAAGGATGAACATTGGAGCAAGAACAAGCATGGAGATGATGGCATGCGCAAGGGACAAGAATGGAGTTACAAGTGATGATTTCGGGACTTTGAAGCCACCATAATGAGTGCATGAAGCCTTGGACGAAATATACAAGATGCCACTTCATAAATTTCGTCCATAGGCTATTCTAGGTGCTCGTCACCTTATTATTGGGCCAGGCCCATGTAATTTCGAAATACATTAGTATAGGCTATTTTTAGAGTCCGTATGTGTGGGGAAACATGAGATAGGGTTAGTTTGGACCCCTCCACCAAGGGCCACGAAATTCACCCCTCTTCCTCCATATATACAGCCCTTAGGGCACCGTTTAGACTTTGGGTTTTGTTTAGATCAAAAGTTAGCCATAGCTGCAACCGGCGTGCCGTTTGTGTTCAACGACCGGACAAAGGCGTCCACAGAACCCCACCTTGATCAATAAAGCTTTCATCTTATATTTGCAATATCCAGTTGTAATCTCAGTTTCTTGCTTGTTCTTCGTTTGCTCGCAGGAAATAGACCCTCATGGTCGGAGTTGATCGTGCTCGGCGTGGTCAATAACCTCTCGGAGTTGGTTTAGCGATTGCTAAGGCGCGGCGTCCTCGCCTTCGTAGTCGGATCGTCAAAGTCGACTTCCACCAAAGCGAAATCCACCATCTCATCGAAAGACGGGACACCTTTGCCTCTATCAAGTGGTATCAGATTTCCGGGTTGCTCGGTGAGATTTTACTGATTTTAAGTAGTTTAGATCGAGTCTGTTCTTCATACCTACAGTCCACGAAAAAGCCAAAAAAATTAGGATTAGGTCATCATATCCGAACCAATCTGAGCCTTTGCATAATCTTTTTCGTATTTGCGTTGTTGAATTTGCGGTTGCATCGTGCGTGTCTAGTTGCTGGTCTTAGCGTCTAGTCTTTTAGAGTTTGAGTTACATTCACGAGGTTGTCACGTCGCCGCTGCCATATACCACCACCACATATTCACCGCCAATCCGAATCCATATCGCCACCACATATCCGCCGCCATCACGCCCATCCGAGTCCACACGCAACATATATCCGCCACCAGTCCGAGTTCCCACCAGATTCATCTCCGCCACCGGTCAAGAGTTCCACCAGATTCATCTCCGCCACCAATCCGAGTTCCACCAGATTCATCTCCGCCACCATTCCTAGTCCGAGTCCAGTAATTGTTGCATTGTTTTCGATTTCCAGATCACGCGATACTTCGAGTCGTGACAGCGGAGGACCCCCAACTTCCGAGCCATCCGCAGAAGAAAAATAGTTCCAGTTTAAAAAAAAAACCATTTGTAGACTAGGCAATTTTTAGACCATTTGTAGACTTTTTCGAAAAAAATTTGTTGCGGAGCAAAAAAAAAAAGAGGAAAAAAAAGTGCAAAAAAAAATTTCTGGCTAGGCAGTTTTTAGACCATTTGTAGACTTTTTCGAAAAAAATTTGTTGCGGAGCAAAAAAAAAAGAGGAAAAAAAAGTGCAAAAAAAAGAGGAAAAAAAATTCAGAGTGTGCTCCTCCATTGTTTACGTGCCGCGCCGTGATTTTGTTGGTGTTCTAGGCTCGCGTCTCTAGCACGGTCTAGCCTAGGACCAGCACAGTACCGTCGTTGAGCGTTTATTCAACTATGCATCTCTGAATTGATTATTGCTGACCTTTTTTTGCTACCATATTATAAGCCTTCCCAGCTCCACATACATCTACGTCCTGCGTTGGACTCTTCCTGGTAATCGCTCTATCCAAGCTTTGAGAGTTTTGACTACAACGGTTGCCGATCACCACCTGCTGCTGAGTAAGAACTGGTAAGAATTTGAGATTTGCTTGACGGGTTTGTGATACACCACCACCACTTCTTAGTAGTCTGTAGGATCATATTCTTGTGTGTTTCTATTTGCTGCTAACCATGGTAGGATCACAAGCCGATGAGACTGATTGGGAGAACCTGACGAACAAACAGCTACATGATAAGTTTCACAAAATGATGATTGGACAGGTGCAAGATGTGCTAAACAGATTTGACGAGGCCATGGAGAAGATAGATGGCATTGAGAAGACGTTTGAAACAAAGCTTGATAGCAAGTTTGATGAATTGCTCGCTTTTCCACAACCACCGCCGGCTGCAACTATCGCACCTCTGCAACGACAACAACTACGCCCCCTTCCGAGTCAGTATGGACGAGCTCAACGTGTTCCTATTGAGCCAAGACAAAATTCTGGTGCCATTGTGATGAGGACATCAATACCATTGTTACACCCACAGCCCTGCCGCTATACATCTTGGACCAATTACTAGAGCTCGCTTTCACGCCAACTAAATTACCGGTACTTTCGTTTCTTGGTAATGATTCTAATGTTCATGAGAATATGACGCCTAAATTGGATACATTTGTTTTGCTTACAAATGTAGGGCCTAGCTTGGAGAAGGATGAACATTGGAGCAAGAACCAGCATGGAGATGATGGCATGCGCAAGGGGGACAAGAATGGAGTTACAAGTGATGATTTCAGGACTTTGAAGCCACCATAATGAGTGCATGAAGCCTTGGACGAAATATACAAGATGCCAATCCATAAATTTCGTCCAGAGGCTATTCTAGGTGCTGCGTCACCTTATTATTGGGCCAGGCCCATGTAATTTCGAAATACATTAGTATAGGCTATTTTTAGAGTCCGTATGTGTGGGGAAACAAGAGATAGGGATAGTTTCGGACCCCTCCACCAAGGGCCACGAAATTCACCCCCTCTTCCTCCGTATATACAGCCCTTAGGGCACCGTTTAGACTTGGGTTTTGTTTAGATCAAAAGTTCGCCATAGCTGCAACTTCGCGTGCCGTTTGTGTTCAACGACCGGACAAAGCGTCCACAGAACCCCACCTTGATCAATAAAGCTTTCATCTTATATTCGCAATATCCAGTTGCAATCTCAGTTTCTTGCTTGTTCTTCGTTTGCCCGAGGAAATAGACCCTCGTGGTCGGGTTGATCGTGCTCGGCGTGGTCAATAACCTCTCGGAGTTGGTTTAGCGATTGCTAAAGCGCGGCGTCCTCGCCGTTCGTAGTCGGATCGTCAAAGTCGACTTCCACCAAAGCGAAATCCACCATCTCATCGAAAGGCGGGACACCTCTGCCTCTATCAAGTGGTATCAGATTTCCGGGTTGCTCGGTGAGATTTTACATTTTTTCGTAGTTTAGATCGAGTCATTCTTCATACCTACAGTCCACGAAAAAGCCAAAAAAAATTAGGGTTAGGTCATCATATCCGAACCAATCGAGCCTTTGCATAATCTTTTACGTATTTGCGTTGTTGAATTTGCGGTTGCATCGTCGTGTCTAGTTTTGGTCTTAGAGTCTAGTCTTTTAGAGTTTGAGTTCTCGGTCATAAGTTGTCACGCCGCCCGCATCATCATCGCCCTGCCATCTACCACCACCGCTTATCCGCCACCGCTTGAATCCGTATCCATATACCACCACCGCTGCCATATACCACCACCGTTGCCATATACCACCACCATATATCCACCACCAATCCGAGTTCCTTGCATATTAGATTTGTTTTGGGATCCATCTAATTTCGATTCGTGTTTCCTTATCCGAGTAGGTTTGGATTCCGCAATCTTTTGCCGTCCGTAGAAGAGGTTGGTTTCAAAAAAAAAGTCCGAAACCACCCTCCGTTTAGGCCTAAAATTTTCCAAAAGCGCACGGACAAAAAATTTTCGGCTATCCTATTTTAGGTGTTTCTCGGCGTATTGAGGCGATCGCCGTTATAGAAAGTTTTTGACCCGTTTCAGTTTTTGGGTCGAGCGATCGAAAAAAAAATTTGGTCAAAAAATTTCGTGCCCATCCTGTCGGTTTGACCGGGAAGAGTTTTGAGACACTCGCCATTATAGTGATTTTTCGCAAAAAAAAAAAAAAAAGCAAAAAAAAAAAAGCAAAAAAAAAAAAAAAGCGAAAAAAAAAATTCAGAGTGTGCTTTTCCCTTGTTTACGTCAGCGCCGTGATTTTGTTAGTGTTCTAGGCTCGCGTCTCTAGCACAGTCTAGCCTAGGACCAACCACAATCTCCGTCGTTGGCGTTTATTCAACTTTGCATCTCTGAATTGATTATTCTTGACCCTTTTGCTACCATATTATAAGCCTTCCCAGCTCCACATACATCTCGTCGTGCGTTTGACTCTCCCCGCAATCGCTCTATCCAAGCTTTGAGAGTTTTGATTACAGCGGTTGCCGATCACCGCTTTCTTCTTGGGTAAGAACTGGTAGAATTTGAGATTTGCTTGACGGTTTGTGACACCCACCACCACCTCTTGTTAGTAGTCTGTAGGATCATATTCTTGTGTGTTTCTATTGCTGCTAACCATGGCAGGATCACAAGCCGATTTAGGCCGATCGGGAGAACATGACGAACAAACAGCTACATGATAAATTTCAGCAAATGATGAGTGGACAGGTGCAAGATGTGGTAAACAGATTTGTGAGGCCATGGAGAAGATAGATGGCATTGAGAAGGCGTTTGAAACAAAGCTTGATAGCAAGTTTGATGAATTGCTCGCGTTTTCCACAACCACCGCCCGGCTGCACCTATCGCACCTCTGCACGACAACAACTCGCCCCTTCCGAATCAGTATGGGCGAGCTCAGCGTGTTCCTATTGAGCGAGGACAAAATTCTGGTGCCGCTGCTCTGCTGTTGGTGCTTCTTTGACTCCTGCTCTGCTGCTTTGGTGGTACCGAGGAGGATGATGAGTATGTGGGCGATTATGAGGATGAGGTTGATCAACATCGAACTACGTGCAACCACCAGCACCACAACCACCGTGTCGTCCACATACAAATAATGGCAATATTAGGGCTCCCCTCAGTGCGAGATCATGACCATCTCCCTAAACTGAAATTGAATATTCCACCATTTGAGGGTAGATATGTTCTGATATATATCTTACTTGGGAGTTAGAAACGAACAACGATTTACATGTTTACAATATCACGAGGAGAGCGTGTTCTGCTGCTTTGTTTATATCCTGTTCCACTACTTGGGCTACTTTGAAAACTGCTATGCGTACTCGTTGGGTTCCACCATATTATCAACGTGAATTACTTCAAAAATTGCAGCGCTTAAGACAAGGAAAAAATTCTGTAGAAGAATATTATCGGGAATTACAAACTGGCTTGATTAGATGTGGTATTGTTGAGGAGAATGAAGCTATGCTTGCACGTTTTCCGGGTGGATTAAATAGAGATATTCAGACCATTCTAGACTATAAGGATTATAATAATATCACTCGTTTATTCCATCTTGCTTGTAAAGCTGAGCGTGAAGTCAGGATCGGCGGGCATTGGCGCCGCACTAACTTTTCTGCAGTCGACCTTCATCATGGACACCACGTGCATCATCTACTTCCTTTGCACCATCACCTCCTTGGTGCCACCTCCAACCGTGATACAAGAAAGCGAGGCACAACCACCACTATCGCCAAGAGCACACTGCCGGGCCTGCCAGAGCTCTTCTTCTTCTATGGCGTCAGCAGGGCACACAAGTGATATTATTTGTCGTCGTTGTAAGGAAGAGGACATTTTCTTGAGAATGCAAATCTCAGCGTGTGATGATTGCTACCGAGGATGGTGGGTATGAGTCGGCTAGTGACTATGATGAGGAGACTTTGGCTCTTATTACACATGAGGAACACGGTGGAGATGATTACGATCATGAGACACAATACATGGCTCTTGAAGATCTTGACAGTATGAATGTTTAGTTGCTCAGCGTGTTTTGAGTGTGCAGAGTTACACAAGCTGAGCAAAATCGAGGCATAATTTGTTTCATACAAAGGAGTTGTGAAGGAGCGTTCTATTCGCGTCATCATAGATGGAGGGAGCTGCAACAACTTGGCTAGCATGGAGATGGTGGAAGCTATCTCTCACCACAAGACCACATCCACATCCTTACTACATCCAATGGTTCAACAACAGCGGCAAGGTTAAGGTAACACGTCTTGTTAGTGTGCATTTTAGTATCTCTACATATCTGATTATGTTGATTGTGATGTGGTACCTATGCAAGCATGTTCCTTGTTACTTGGTAGACCATGGCAACTTGATAAAATTCTATACACCATGGTAGAAACAATCAAGATACTCTTGTTCATAAGGATAAAAATATTACTTTGCTTCCTATGACTCCAGTCCATTTTGAAAGATGATATTAATAGAGCTAATAAAGCAAAACAGGAGAAAAATAAGAGTGAAAATCAGATTGTGGCAAAAGAATTTGAGCAACACATGAAGCCTAATAATAAACCATCTACTTTTGCTTACGAAATTAAATTGAAAAGTGCATGTTTACTTGCCACTAAATCTGATATTGATGAGCTAGATTTTAGCAAATCTGTTTGCTATGCTTTTGTGTGCAAAGAGGCATTATTTTCACTCGAGGGCGTGCCTTCCTCTTTGCCTCCTGCTTTGTCACTAACATTTTGCAGGAGTTATTGGCGTCTTTCCACAAGGCGTGCCACGGGATTACCACCTATTCGAGGATTCAGCATCAAATTGACTTAATTCCCGGTGCATCATTACCCAACCGTGCACCATACCGTACCAATCCGGAGGAGAGCGAAGGAGATTATCGTCAAGTCAGGAGCTGCTCGACAAAGGTTATATCTGCGAATCCCTTAGTCCTTGTGCTGTTTCCTATTATTCTAGTGCGAAAAGGATGGTACATCACGTATGTGTGTTGATTGTAGAGGCATTAATAATATTACTATTAGTTATCGTCACCCTATTCCTAGGCTAGATGATATGCTTGATGAATTGAGTGGCTCTACAATATTCTCCAAAGTTGATTTGCGTAGTGGATACCATCAAATTCGTATGAAATTGGGAGATGAATGGAAAGCAGCATTTAAAACTAAGTTTGGATTATATGAGTGGTTAGTCATGCCTTTTGGGTTAACTAATGCACCTAGTACTTTCATGAGATTAATGAACGAAGTTTTACGTGCTTTCATTGGATGATTTGTGGTAGTCTATTTTGATGATATACTGATTTATAGCAAATCTTTGGAAGATGATAGAGGCAGAGGTGTCCCGTCTTTCGATGAGATGGTGGATTTCGCTTTGGTGGAAGTCGACTTTGACGATCCGACTACGAGCGTGCGAGGACGTCGCGCCTTAGCAATCGCTAAACCAACTCCGAGAGGTTATTGACCACGCCGAGCACGATCAACGACCACGAGGTCTATTTCCTGCGAGCAAGCGAAGAACAAGCAAGAAACTGAGATTGCAATCTGGATATTGCGAATATAAGATGAAAGCTTTATTGATCAAGGTGGGGTTACTGTGGCGCTTTATGCAGTCGTTGAACACAAGCGAAATCACGAAGTTGCAGCTATGGCGAACTTTTGATCTAAACAAAACCCAAAGTCTAAACGGTGCCCTATGGGCTGTATATATGGAGGAAGAGGGGAGAATTTCGTGGCCCTTGGTGGAGGGTCCAAACTAACCCTATCTCTTGTTTCCCCACATACGGACTCTAAAAATAGCCTATACTAATGTATTTCGAAATTACATGGGCCTGGCCCAATAATAAGGTGACGTGAACACCTAGAATAGCCTCTGGACGAAATTTATGAAGTGGCATCTTGTATATTTCGTCCAAGGCTTCATGCACTCATTATGGTGGCTTCAAATTCTGAAATCATCACTTGTAACTCCATTCTTGTCCCCCTTAGCATGCCATCATCTCCATGCTTGTTCTTGCTCCAATGTTCATCCTTCTCCAAGCTAGGCCCTTCATTTGTAAGCAAAACAAATGTATCCAATTTAAGCGACATCATATTCTCATGAACATTAGAATCATTACCAAGAAACGAAAGTACACGGTAATTTAGTTGGCGTCTTGTGAGCTCTAGTAATTGGTCCAAGATGTATAGCAGCGAGGGCTGTGGGTGTAACAATGGTATTGATGTCCTCATCATCCTCCCTTCTTGAAATGAAGTCGTCCTCGACGGAAGTTCATCTTCCTCACCAAATATGGCTTCAAATCTGCAATGTTAAAAGTGGGACTAACCCCAAAATCTGCGAGCAGCTCAAGTTTATATGCATTATCATTTACTTTCTCCAACACCTTAAAGGGACCAGCACGCGTGGCATTAGCTTTGATTTGCGCAAATCGGAAATCTATCCTTATGCAAATGTAACCAAACAAGATCTCCGGTGCAAACACAACATGTTTTCTACCCTTATCTCCAGCAAGTTTATATTTAGCATTCATACGCTCAATGTTTTCCTTAGTTAACTCATGCATTTTTAAAATCAATTCAGCACGTTCTTTAGCATCAAAATTAACCTTCTCCGAAGATGGAAGAGGCAACAAATCAATAGGTGCACGAGGTAGGAAACCATACACAACTTCAAAAGGGCACATCTTAGTAGTAGAATGCAATGAGCGATTATAAGCAAATTCAATATGAGGCAAGCATTCCTCCCACATTTTCTTATTTTTCTTGAGAACAGCCCTAAGCATAGTAGACAATGTTCTATTGACTACTTCAGTTTATCCATCGGTTTGGGGGTGACAAGTAGTACTAAAAGCAGTTTAGTCCCCAACTTAGCCCATAAACATCTCCAAAAGTGGCTAAGAAATTTAGTATCACGATCTGAAACAATAGTATTTGGCACACCATGCAAGCGAATAATTTCACGAAAGAACAAATCAGCAACATTGACAACATCATCGCTTTTATGACATGGTATAAAGTGTGCCATTTTAGAGAATCTATCCACGACAACAAATATGCTATCCCTCCCCTTCTTTGTTCTAGGTAAACCTAAAACAAAGTCCATCGATATATCCTCCCAAGGAACACTAGGTACAGGCAAAGGCATATATAAACCATGAGGATTGAGTCGTGACTTAGCTTTTTGACATGTAGTGCAGCGAGCAATAAAACGCTCAACATCCCGTCTCATCTTTGGCCAAAAGAAATGTGTAGCAAGTACGTCCTCCGTCTTCTTCACGCCAAAGTGTCCCATTAGTCCTTCTCCATGCGCCTCCTGCAACAACAAAAGACGAACGGAGCTAGCTGGAATGCATAGCTTGTTAGCACGGAACTAAAATCCATCATTAACGACAAACTTGTTCCATGTTCTTCCTTCTTTACAATTCTGCAATACATCTTTAAAATCAGCATCATGCACATATTGATCTTTGATGGTCTCCAAACCAAATATTTTGAAGTCAAGTTGTGAAAGCATAGTATAGCGACGAGACAATGCATCAGCAATAACATTTTCTTTACCCTTCTTGTGTTTAATGACATAAGGAAAGTCTCAATGAATTCAACCCATTTAGCATGTCTACGATTCAGTTTAGCTTGACTTTTAATATGTTTCAAAGATTCATGATCAGAATGTATAACAAATTCTTTGGGCCATAAATAATGTTGCCATGTTTCTAAAGTCCGAACAAGAGCATATAATTCTTTATCATAAGTAGAGTAATTCAGACTAGGCCCACTCAATTTTTGAGAAAAGTATACAACAGGTTTGCCATCTTGTAATAACACACCTCTAATCCAATTCCACTAGCATCACATTCAAGCTCAAAAGTCTTATTAAAATCGGGAAGTTGGAGTAAAGGAGCATGTGTCAACTTAGCTTTCAATACCGTGAAGGCTTCTTCTGTGCGGTACCCCAAACAAAAGGCACATCCTTCTTTGTAAGCTCGTTGAGAGGTGCAGCAATGGTGCTGAAATCTCTCACAAAACGCCTATAGAAACCAGCGAGGCCAAGGAAACTCCTCACTTGTGTGACCGTTTTGGGCTGCGGCCAACTCTCAATAGCTTCAATCTTGGCTTTATCAACTTCAATTCCTGTGGAGTAACAACATAGCCAAGAAAAGATACTCGATCGGTGCAAAAGGTGCACTTCCCAAGGTTACCAAACAAGCGTGCATCACGTAGAGCATTAAAAACAACACGTAAATGTTCCAAATGTTCTTCCAAAGATTTGCTATAAATCAATATATCATCAAAATAGACTACCACAAATCGTCCAATGAAAACACGTAAAACTTAGTTCATTAATCTCATGAAAGTACTAGGTGCATTAGTTAACCCAAAAGGCATGACTAACCACTCATATAATCCAAACTTAGTTTTAAATGTTGTTTTCCATTCATCTCCCAATTTCATACGAATTTGATGGTATCCACTCATAAATCAACTTTGGAGAATATTGTAGAGCCACTCAATTCATCAAGCATATCATCTAGCCTAGGAATAGGGTGGCGATAACGAATAGTAATATTATTGATGCCTCTACAATCAACACACATCGTGACATACCATCCTTTTTCGGCACTAGAATAATAGGAACAGCACAAGGACTAAGGGATTCGCGTATATAACCTTTGTCGAGCAGCTCACATGCTTGACGCATAATCTCCTTCGTCTCCTCTGGATTGAGTACGGTATGGTGCACGGTTGGGTAATGATGCACCGAATTAAGTCAATTTGATGCTCAATCCCTCGAATAGGTGGTAATCCGGTGGCACGTCTTGTGGAAAGGCGTCGTGAACTCTGCAAAATGTTAGTGACAGCAGGGGGCAAAGAGGAAGGCACGTCCTCGAATGAAAATAATGCCTCTTTGCACACAAAAGCATAGCAAACAGATTTGCTAAAATCTAGCTCATCAATATCGGATTAGTGGCAAGTAAACATGCACTTTTCAATTTAATTTCAGAAACAACACTAGATGGTTTACTATTAGGCTTCATATGTTGCTCAAATTCTTTTGCCACAATCTGATTTTCACTCTTATTTTCTCCTGTTTTGCTTTATTAGCTCTATTAATATCATCTTTCAAAATGGACTCGAGAGTCATAGGAAGCAAAGTAATATTTTATCCTTATGAACAAGAGTATCTTGATTGTTTCTACCATGGTGTACAGAATTTTTATCAAATTGCCATGGTCTACCAAGTAATAAGGAACATGCTTGCATAGGTACCACATCACAATCAACATAATCAGCATATGTAGAGATACTAAAATGCACACGAGCATCGTGTTACCTTAACCTTGCCGCTGTTGTTGAACCATTGGATGTAGTAAGGATTTGGATGTGGTCTTGTGGTGAGAGATAGCTTCTCCACCATCTCCATGCTAGCCAAGTTGTTGCAGCTCCTCCATCTATGATGGCCTTGAATAGAACGTTCCTTCACAACTCCTTTGTATGGAACAAATTATGCCTCTGATTTTGCTCGACTTGTGTAACCTGCACACTCAAAATCGTTGAGCAACTAAACATTCATACTGTCGGCATCTTGACAGCCATGTATTGTGTCTCATGATCGAATCATCTCCACCGTGTTCCTCATGTGTAATAAGAGCCAAAGTCTCCTCATCATAGTCACTAGCGGACTCATACCCACCATCCTCGTTAGCAATCATCACACGCTGAGATTTGCATTCTCTGTAAAATGTCCTCTTCCCTTACAACGACGACAAATAATATCACTTGTGTGCCTGTTGACGCCATGGAAGAAGAAGAGCTCTGTGCGAGCCAGCGGTGTGCTCTTGGCGGATAGTGGTGGTTGTGCACCTTTCTTGTATCACGGTTGGAGGTGGCAAGCAAAGGAGGTGATGGTGCGGTGGAAGTAGATGATGCACGTGGTGTCCACGATGAAGGTCGACCTGCGAGAAAAGTTAGTGCGGCGCCAATGCTGTCGATCCTGCACTTCACGTTCAGCTTTACAAGCAAGATGGAATAAGCAGTGATATTATTATAATCCTTATAGTCTAGAATGGTGCGAATCTCTCTATTTAATCCACCCGAAAACGTGCAAGCATAGCTTCATTCTCCTCAACAATACCACATCTAATCAAGCCAGTTTGTAATTCACGATAATATTCTTCTCAGAATTTTTTCCTTGTCTTAAATGCTGCAATTTTGAAGTAATTCACGTTGATAATATGGTGGAACCCAACGATACGCATAGCAGTTTTCAAAGCAGCCCAAGTAGCTAGAACAGGATATAATCTACAATGTTCGGACCACCAAACACATGCAAAGCTAGTGAAAGCACAAACAGCGGCGAGAACACGTCTCTCCTCGGGATATTGTAAACATGTAAATCGTTGTTCAGTTTCTAACTCCCAAGTAAGATATATATCGGAACATATCTACCCTCAAATGGTGGAATATTCAATTTCAGTTTAGGGAGATGGTCATGATCTCGTACTGAGGGGAGCCCTAACATTGCCATTATTTGCATGTGGGCGACACGAGGGGACTAAACTGCTTTTAGTACTACTTGTCACCCCCAAACCGATGGACAAACTGAAGTAGTCAATAGAACATTGTCTACTATGCTTAGGGCTGTTCTAAAGAATAATAAGAAAATGTGGGAGGAATGCTTGCCTCATATTGAATTTGCTTATAATCGTTCATTGCATTCTACTACTAAGATGTGCCCTTTTGAAGTTGTGTATGGTTTCCTACCTCGTGCACCTATTGATTTGTTGCCTCTTCCATCTTGGAGAGAAGGTTAATTTTGATGCTAAGAACGTGCTGAATTGATTTTAAAAATGCATGAGTTAACTAAGGAAAACATTGAGCGTATGAATGCTAAATATAAACTTCTTTGGAGATAAGGGTAGAAAACATGTTGTGTTTGCACACGGAGATCTTGTTTGGTTACATTTGCGTGAGATAGATTTCTGATTTGCATAAATCAAAGCTAATGCCACGTCTTGCTGGTCCCTTTAAGGTGTTGGAGAAAGTAAATGATAATGCATATAAACTTGAGCTGCTGCAGATTTTGGGGTTAGTCCACTTTTAACATTGCAGATTTTGGGGTTGGTCCTTTAAGGTGAGGAAGATGAACTTCCGTCGAGGGCGACTTCATTTCAAGAAGGGAGGATGATGAGGACATCAATACCATTATTACGCCCTACAGCCCTGCTACTATACATCTTGGACCAATTACTAGAGCTCGCATGCCAACTAAATTACCGGTACTTTTCGTTTCTTGGTAATGATTCTAATGTTCATGAGAATATGATGCTGCCTAAATTGGATACATTTGTTTTGCTTACAAATGAAGGGCCTAGCTTGGAGAAGGATGAACATTGGAGCAAGAACAAGCATGGAGATGATGGCATGCGCTAGGGGGACAAGAATGGAGTTACAAGTGATGATTTCAGGACTTTGAAGCCACCATAATGAGTGCATGAAGCCTAGGACGAAATATACAAGATGCCACTTCATAAATTTCGTCCAGAGGCTATTCTAGGTGCTGCGTCACCTTATTATTGGGCCAGGCCCATGTAATTTCGAAATACATTAGTATAGGCTATTTTTAGAGTCCGTATTTATGGGGAAACAAGAGATAGGGTTAGTTTGGACCCCTCCACCAAGGGCCACGAAATTCACCCCTCTTCCTCCATATATACAACCCTTAGGGCACCGTTTAGACTTTGGGTTTTGTTTAGATCAAAAGTTAGCCATAGCTGCAACCGCGTGCCGTTTGTGTTCAACGACCGGACAAAGCGTCACAGAACCCCACCTTGATCAATAAAGCTTTCATCTTATATTCGCAATATCCAGATTGCAATCTCAGTTTCTTGCTTGTTCTTCATTTGCTCGCAGAAATAGACCCTCGTGGTCGAGGTTGATCGTGCTCCGGCGTGGTCAATAACCTCTCGGAGTTGGTTTAGCGATTGCTAAGGCGCGACGTCCTCGCACGCTCGTAGTCGGATCGTCAAAGTCGACTTCCACCAAAGCAAAATCCACCATCTCATCGAAAGACGGGACACCTTTGCCTCTATCACCGGGCGACCATCCGGATGATCCGGCTTCGTCGAGCAGGTTCTGTTGTCTTCGGGCACGTAAGCCGGGTCGTCCGGGAGGTTGTCCGGATCATCCGGGCTCGGTCCGGATCGTCCGGCCGGGTGTCCGGATGATCCGGGCAACTCCAGTCTTCTTCTTCCTTTCTTCCGTCTTCTCTTCCACGCTTCCCTCGCGGATGGTGTAGTCGTCCCTTAGCGCTTGCAGTCCTCCTCGTCATCCGTAAAGTTCCGACAATACCTATGCATGCACACGGGAGAAGTGTCAAGTAGTATGCCATTCTCGAAGGGGTCAAGTGAGCACGTGTAAAGGAGATGATTCATCTTAGTGTGTGTGAAGTAGATGCCGTACGTGTCACTTGCCAAATGGGCTCTTGACATGGTGATGTCCGTAGGATGCTCCGCATCAGATTGTTTCTATCATGGTGTACAGAATTTTTATCAAATTGCCATGGTCTACCAAGTAATAAGGAACATGCTTGCATAGGTACCACATCACAATCAACATAATCAGCATATGTAGAGATACTAAAATGCACACGAGCGATGCGTGTTACCTTAACCTTGCATGTTGTTGAACCATTGGATGTAGTAAGGATGTGGATGTGGTCTTGTGGTGAGAAAGCTTCTCCACCATCTCCATGCTAGCCAAGTTGTTACAGCTCCCTCCGTCTATGATGGCCAGCGCCTGAGAACGTTCCTTCACAACTCCCTTGGTATGGAACAAATTGTGCCTCTGATTTTGCTCAGCTTGTGTGGCCTGCACACTCAAAACACGTTGAGCAACTAAACATTCATACCTGTCAGCGTCTTCAGGAGCCATGTATTGCGTCTCATGATCAGAATCATCTCCACCATATTCTTCACGTGTAATAAGAGCCAAAGTCTCCTCATCATACTCACTAGCGGACTCATACCCACCATCCTCAGTAGCAATCATCACACGCTGAGATTTGCATTCTCGCACATAATGACCTCTTCCTTTACAACGACGACAAATAATATCACTTGTGTGCCCTGTTGATGCCATGGAAGAAGAATGGTGAGGACATGACTACCTTGGATAAGACCAAAAATATTGCATACATGCATATTTGTCAGGTGATTTCTAGTGCAAACTATTCAATAATATATTTATGTTATCCAAAACAAAAATACTTCACATACTTTTGTGTTTTGTCTAATTGCAGGTGTATGGGACATTTGTACAATCCACATATGAAGATAAGGGAAAAGGAGAAGTTTAGGTGCTGTTCAAAAAGTCTTGTCACATCACTTTTGGGCCAAGAGAAGATAGAGTTCAAGTCTCTCACGTTCTGGATTCAGATTCGGACTTCACAGACATACCTGACTCAAAACGCCAACAACTTTTTCATACGGACTCCGAATTGGGTGATTCTTTTTTTGGTGGAAAGTAGATTTCATTCTCTTTCTAGCACAACTGGAATCACCTTAAAATCCGTCCGGAGCGTTGAGTTATGGATGAAACGATCTGACGCTGCACCAGAATCCGAGTCAAACTACAAGTCCAAAGGTGTTAAGTCACCTCCACTTGGGCCCATTGGCCTTGTACGACCTAGGGTTAGTTTTAGGCTGCCTTGGGACATCCTCCCACCTCCTCGGCCGCCACCCCTTGATCCTATATAAGTACATCCATCTAGTAGCTTTTTCCTTGGGATTTGTTTAGTTAAAAGTTAGCCATTGCAACTTCGTGTACTTCGTTTGTGTCAAACGACCAGACCAAGACCGCTACGGATCCCCACCTTTATCAATACTTCATACATACTGCAATATTCAGATTGCTTTTATCATATTCTTGCTTGTTCTTGATTGTTTGCAGGAATAGACCTTGAGTCGAGTTGATTGTGCTCGGTGTGGTCAATAACCTCTCGGAGTTGGTTTAGCGATTGCTAAGGCGCAACGTCGTCCACGTTTGTAGTCGGATCGTCAAAGTCGTCTCCACCAAATCGATAGTTATCATCTCATCGAAGATCGGCACACCCGCCTCTATCAAGTGGTATCGGTTTTCAGGTTGCTCGGTGAGATTTTACAGTTTTTCATAGTTTAGATCGCGTCAGTCATTCATACCTATAGTCCATAAAAAATCCACAAAAAAAAGTTAGATCTGTTCATCCTTTATCCAAGCCAGTCTGAGCCTTTGCAATTTTCTATTCGTTGCTTGCATAGTTGAATTATCGGTTGCATCGTCGTGTTAGTTGCTGGTCTTAATGTCTATTTCCTTTAGAGTTTCGAGTTCTGTTCACATTAGTCACGTCGCCGCTGCATCATTATCCCTTCCGCTGTCTACCATCCCATCTATTAATTTCCACCACGTGCTACGCGCTGTTCATTGTCATAATCATAGTTGAGGTCATTCACATCTTCGCCTGATCTAATCTGCATCTTATCTAGTTTGTCTTGGAAAGAGGGAGAAAAAAAAGAGAGAGAAAAAGAGAAAAAAAAAGAAAAAGAGAGAGAAGAAAAAGAAAAAAAAAGCGCGAGGAAAAAAAAGAGAGAAGAAAAAAAATTGGATCTATCTAGAACCAATTTCATACCTGAATTCGGATTAGAATCTTTTTTGCGCACTGTTCAGTAAAACAGGTGTATCATCCTCATACGTAGTCCGTTTTGGCTCCGTGAGTACTCAAATTGAAGCTAGCGACAAGCCGCATGTAAATAGTTGCAGAAGCAGTTTCAATATTTGACACCTCAAAATCGGCTTCTAAATAGGTCTTTTTCCCCTCCGAAGTTCGTGAACACAGCTTGTTCCAATTTTTCAGGCCAGTTTTAGAATTCTTTGACTCCTCATATCAACTCAGAATTGAGTGATTCTTTTTGCATTGGAAAACTTGAGTTAGTAGCATTCTTTGAAAATTTATTAGAAAATTGGCTCAAACTTTTCAAGAGGATAGTTGGAGAGAGAGTTGTTGTATATCCTGCTTGGCAGTTGTTTTTTATCATTATCTTTCTTGCCGTTGTGATCTTCACTTATATCTTGCTGTCGAGCTACTTAATATCCTTAATTGATGCTAGTTGTGCTACCCGTGACCTCATTAGTGTTCTAGGCTCGCATCTCTAGTCCGGTCTAGCCTTTGACCAGCCACTGATGCCGTCGTTGAGCGTTTATTCAACATTGCATCTTTGAATTGATTATTGCTAAATATTTTGCTACCATATATAGCCAACCCAGCTCCACATATTTCTACACCGTGTATACATCGTTCCCCTGCAATCGCTTTACACAATCTTGAGTTACTTGACACGCTGGTTGCTGTCACCACCGCCGCATGGTAAGAACTTGTAAGATATTGATATTTGCTTTCTTGTGAGCACTTTACAACCGCATCCTAGTATTTTATAGGAACATTATTCTCGAATTTTGTTTCTTGTTTCTACTAATCATGACAGGTTTGGAGATAGAAGTTCTTGGACGACGAACACATCTTCACCATCACGAGTTGGGACAACACACACAAGCACATGGCAGTTAGCTCTTTACCGTCATTTGAGGGTAGATTTAATCCTGCTATTTATCTAGCTTGGGAGCTTGAAGTAGAACAAGTTTTTAGTCACCATGTTTTTTCGAACTTGGCGAGTACGAGCTGCCACTAGAGCATTCTGGTTTTGCTTACATTTGGTGGAGTGTGCATTGTAAGAAAAACATTGATAACCAACCCACAACTTGGAAAGATTTGAAAGATGTAATGAGAAAACAGTTTTCCCTCCTTACTATAAATCGTGAATTGCTTCGCAATTTGAAAAATTTAAACAAGGCAATAACACTGTTCATGCTTACTACCAAGAGTTCAAATCTTATATGCATCATTGTGACATAGAAGAATCTGAGGATGATACAATGAAAAGATTTTTTGGTGGTTTGAACCATGATATTGAGCAAGATTTGAGTATATTCCTCGTTGTATTACTTGGTATGTATGTTCGTGCTTGTACCTTTGAGAGACGATTCTGAGGAGGATGCATTGGGTGACTACAACAACTACTATTCCAGTTCATGCTCACCACTGTCGGTTGGTTCCTCCACCGTTGCACCTACTAGAGCAGCCCCACCTCGGATTGTGGCGACATCATCTCAAGAGTATGGTGCATTGTCTACGTCTGTACCTACATCAGCTACGCCTTTGCGACAAGGTAACATAAAGGTATTGATGATATAACTTCACATGAGAATGATGCATCCCTAGTTAACTTGAATGCATCATGTGTTGAGTTACAGTGATTTGAGCACATCACCTATTTTAGAGAATCTTGATCTTTGTCATGAATGCGGCATGTGATCAAACAACTGAAATACCAACAATTTTGAGTGCACCCATTGAATTAACTGTTGATGCAAAAGAATCAATGTTTAATCATTTTGATATGACCTCTAATCTTGGTGATGATTCTGTGTTGAATGACTTATTGCATGTTTGCTTATTTAAGCATATTGTAGCATGTAAATTTGATGCAAGTAAGGTTTATTCACCAATGTTGGGATGGTTTAATGATGAACATTGTCAATCTTTTGAAATAAATAAGAGCTTCACTTATATGTGCAAACTGAGTTGCAATATTTTCATGCCTTCTAGTTCTTGTACTAATTTGTTGGCTTTAGATTTTATGAACTATGCAAGTTACTCATCTATTCATGTGTTATATATGCAAAAATCAAGGGAAGTAAAAATGGATGACGTATACATATACAACATGTACACCTTGTCTCTTTTGTTAGCCACATTTCAGATTAAGCAACGCCGAGGACGGCTTTGTTTTCAAGAAGGGGAGGATGGTGAGGACATGACTACCTTGGATAAGACCAAAAATATTGCATGCATGCATATTTGTCAGGTGATTTCTAGTGCAAACTATTCAATAATATATTTATGTTATCCAAAACAAAAATACTTCACATACTTTTGTGTTTTGTCTAATTGCAGGTGTATGGTTGTACAATCCACATATGAAGATAAGGGAAAAGGAGAAGTTTAAGTGCTGTTCAAAAATTCTTCTCACGTCACTTTTGGGCCAAGAGAAGATAGAGTCCAAGTCTCTCACGTTCTGGATTCAGATTCGGACTGCACAGACATACCTGACTCAAAACGCCAACCACTTTTTCATACGGACTTCGAATTGGGTGATTCTTTTTTTGATGGAAAGTAGATTTCATGATCTTTCCAGCACAACTGGAATCACCTTAAAATCCGTCCGGAGCATTGAGTTATGGACGAAACAATCTGACGCTGCACCAGAATCCGAGTCAAACTACAAGTCCAAAGGTGTTAAGTCACCTCCACTTGGGCCCATTGGCCTTGTACGACCTAGGGTTAGTTTTAGGCTGCCTTGGGACATCCTCCCACCTCCTTGGCCGCCACCCCTTGCTCCTATATAAGTAGATCCATCTAGTAGCTTTTTCCTTGGGATTTGTTTAGTTAAAGTTAGCAATTGCAACCGTCGTGTGCCGTTTGTGTCAAACGACCAGACCAAGACCGCTTCGGATCCCCACCTTTATCAATACTTCATACATATTCGCAATATTCAGATTGCTTTTATCATATTCTTGCTTGTTCTTTGATTGCTTGCAGGAATAGACCTTCGTGGTCAGTTGATTGTGCTCCGCGTGGTCAATAACCTCTCGGAGTTGGTTTAGCGATTGCTAAGGCGCAACGTCGTGCGTTTGTAGTCGGATCGTCAAAGTCGTCTCCACCAAATCGATAGTTATCATCTCATCGAAGATCGGCACACCCGCCTCTATCAAGTGGTATCAGTTTTCAGGTTGCTCGGTGAGATTTTACAGTTTTTCATAGTTTAGATCGCGTCATCATTCATACCTATAGTCCATAAAAAGCCACAAAAAAGTTAGATCTGTTCATCCTTTATCCAAGCCGATCGAGCCTTTGCAATTTTCTATTCGTTGCTTGCATAGTTGAATTATCGGTTGCATCGTCGTGTTAGTTGCTGGTCTTAGTGTCTATTTCCTTTAGAGTTTCGAGTTCTGTTCACATTAGTCACGTTGCCGCTGCATCATTATCCCTTCCGCTGTCCACCATCCCATCTATTAATTTCCACCACGTGCTACGCGCTGTTCATTGTCATAATCATAGTTGAGGTCATTCACATCTTCGCCTGATCCAATCTGCATCTTATCTAGTTTGTCTTGGAAAGAGGGAGAAAAAAAAGAGAGAAAAAAGAGAAAAAAAAGAAAAAGAGAGAGAAGAAAAAGAAAAAAAGCGTGAGGAAAAAAACGAGAGAAGAAAAAAAATGGATATATCTAGAATCAATTTCGTACCTGAATTCGGAATAGAATCTGTTTTGCGCACTGTTCAGTAAAACAGGTGTATCATCCTCATACGAAGTCCGTTTTGGCTCCGTGAGTACTCAAATTGAAGCTAGCGACAAGCCGCATGTAAATAGTTGCAGAAGCAGTTTCAATATTTGACACCTCAAAATCGACTTCTAAATAGGTCTTTTTCCCCTCCGAAGTTCGTGAACACAGCTTGTTCCAATTTTTCAGGCCAGTTTTAGAATTCTTTGACAACTCATATCAACTCAGAATTGAGTGATTCTTTTTGCATTGGAAAGCTTGAGTTAGTAGCATTCTTTGAAAATTTATTAGAAAATTGGCTCAAACTTTTCAAGAGGATAGTTGGAGAGAGAATTATTGTATATCCTGCTTGGCAGTTGTTTTTCATCATTATCTTTACTACCGTTGTGATCTTCACTTATATCTTGCTATCCAGAGCTACTTAATATCCTTCATTGATGCTAGTTGTGCTACGCCGTGACCTCATTAGTGTTCTAGGCTCGCGTCTCTAGTCCGGTCTAGCCTTTGACCAGCACAGTACCGTCGTTGAGCGTTTATTCAACATTGCATCTTTGAATTGATTATTGCTAAATATTTTGCTACCATATATAGCCAACCCAGCTCCACATATTTCTACACCGTGTATACATACGTTCCCCTGCAATCGCTTTACACAATCTTCAGAGTTACTTGACACCGCTGGTTGCCTGTCACCACCTGCCGCATGGTAAGAACTTGTAAGATATTGATATTTGCTTTACTGTGAGCACTTTACAACCGCATCCTAGTATTTTATAGGAACATTATTCTCGAATTTTGTTTCTTGTTTCTACTAATCATGACAGGTTTCGGAGATAGAAGTTCTTGGACGACGAACACATCTTCACCATCACGAGAGTTGGGACAACACACACAAGCACATGGCCAGGTTAGCTCTTTACCGTCATTTGAGGGTAGATTTAATCCTGCTATTTATCTAGCTTGGGAGCTTGAAGTAGAACAAGTTTTTAGTCACCATGTTTTT